>VXAY01006269.1:318108-377030 GCA_013399855.1 Oxyruncus cristatus
TTTTTTTTTTTTCCCTCCTAGGATTAGGATTTCTGTAAAATGATTGGTTGGCTTTTCCCAACCTTTCACACTGAAAATGATTTGACCACCCACTAATTCCTTTTACATGCTCTCATACTCTCCCTCTATGTCTCCCTGTTGACAATATCTACTGTGCTAGAAATTGTTAGAAAGCTATTTAGCGCTAAATAACTTTCCTGTTTCACTTCAGCTTTTGTACCTCACTGTTTCCAACCCCCTCCATCTGGCTCATCTACCTCTTCAACATTGTCAAAGGCCAGACCGTAAGTATTTCTCAGTACACTTTTTATTGCATGTCTGTTTCTTAGCTACCACAATGAGGCTTTTTACCCTGGTCTGATCCTCTGTTGAATTGTTATGGTGAGGTGCGATGACAGAAGAATTCTGCAGCTGGTCTCTTGTTCAAAAGAAGCAAAAACAATATCTTCAGGGCTCTATGACAATTTGAAGAACAATGCCTATCACAGCCAGAGATTACAGCCTGCAGATGTCCAACTGCAACAGACAGAATCCAGCGACCTACCACCCCTCTTTTAGCACTAGTTTAACATTAAAAAAAAAAAAAAAACACTAAACCAAAACCATTGTTATGGTAGCCTTTGTTAGTTGTTCCTTCACATGTGTAGACTTAAAACCAGTTATAAAGAATGATCTTTAAATAACAACCATGCTAATTTAAGACATTCTATATGTGTGAAATAAAAGTACCAGTAAGAAAGTATTTCCAGTTTGGCACAAAGCTCAGCCAGAGTTGTCCAGGTTTTTTTGCTGCTTTAATCCATTGTCCATCCAGAAACTATTTCAGTCTTTCTTTTTCCATTTATCTTCAGTAATTTTAACTGATTTAGGAGACACTATGGAAGCTTTTGCTCCAAATTTACTGCAAATAGAAAATAAATTAGCCACTGTAAAATCATGAGCACACTACTGGCTAGGCTAAGTAGTAATGTGTTTCAAGCTGAGCAAGCAGATGGCACTATTTTCATTCTTACTCATTTATTTTAAAGTATTATGTTCAATATTTATTAGAAAAAAGATTCTCTGAATTACTGAGGATAAAAATATAACTGTCAAATATTTTAGGAAGATGTTTATAATTATACAACAGCATTTTAATACAAATACAAAGCATGTTGTTTTAAAAACAACAAAAATCACTAAATATTTGAAAAATGTCCTTATGTAAAAGACAAAACTGTAGGCCTAAAGCAAAAATGTTCTTCTAAATGGCAAATTAAAATGCAGAATGCCACTCTCATATGCGTTTTCACTTAAATAAAATTTGGTGTGAAAGTGAGAGCTGCTGTACTAAGAAGGTAATATTCCATAGCATATGAAATCTTCATTCACTCGGTCTCTCATTCCCTAAGTGACACTGATTCATTACTACATGTAACCATAGAGCTTGCTACCAATGGAGCACTGAGTATCCCAGCTAATAAAATTTTTTCCTTAAATTGATGCAAAATCCTTCCAGATAGAAGCATCATAAGAAAAAGACAGTAAAACCAAAAAATATGTCTCATCAGCAAGCCCAGATCATATTAGACACAACAGAGACAATCAAGGACAGTCACCCAATCACACCACTGGGTGACAGAAAAATTCCTAAACCCACTGCAGTCCACTAGTAACTTTTGTTTCTTTAGTTGCACTTCTCCATTGATGTGACAAGTGTTTCAATATGCAGAATGTTTCAAATCTTCATATGTCTTGTATGCAATACATATCTCACAGACAGATTTCATTCATATATATGCCTGTCCTACATTTCCAGTTCTAAGGAAATCACACAGGAAACTTTCTTTGTCCACTTGAGTAACAAGTTTTCAGCTTCATTTGAACAAAATCACAGAGAGCTCCCTGCCAAAGATGATTGAACAAGATATTAAGAAGTAGGCATTTTGGGTTTGCACAAAATGTTCAAGTTGAGATTTGAAGGTAACAGGTAATTTAACAATATCCCTTTAAAATTATGGAATATACTCATCATGATTCTAAAGGAGAGAGTCATGCCTGTCATGCTGGTATCCTAGTTTAATAGCACAGCTAGAAGCACTAACTTGCAGAGATTTAACACTGCCTCTGAGAAAGTAATAGATGCCAATTAGTTTTCCAGTAATTATATAGCCACTGTAGATAATTAGAAATGTGGAAGAAAATTTATATTCCCACAGATAATTTACTTGGGGGTAAATGGGGGAGACCTACTTGTGTTGTTAATGTGGAAGGAATGGTTCTCCTAGAGGTCAATATCACCTACATATCTGGCACTTGTCTGTATCATGAACCGGATAGGACTCTTCTGGTTTTACTTTTAAGAATTACATTTTATATATTTATTTCAGTGCATAATGAGATTTTTGAATTATTTCTTTTTAATCTATAAGTAAAATATTTGCAATTGTTTATAATTTATGTAAAGTCAAATTTGCACACATCTCTCATATGTATAAATCTATTCTATAATCATGATCCCTTATATGTTCTTTTTTCATTAAAAATTCCCCTCCTTGTTAATGCCCTGTGACTCATTTGCTGTCCTCCCCAGTGATAGTCCTTAACTGTTAAAAAAATTCCTGTAAATTTTCTACTCATACGCACTTCAGAGATTTAGATATACAAAACCTCATTTGGTTGTCAATTCCACTGTAACTGATGTCCTTATTTTCAAAGATCATGTGTTCAACTTTTTACTTTATTGTGTCAAAATACCATTAGACTCTAAACTACATTATGAGCTCATATTAAAGCTGAAAACAGGGCTATTATTTTCAACTCTAGATTATTGTGCATCAATGCATTCCAGTTAAGAAACTTATTTTTTCTTTCTTTGTTTGATGTTATTTTTCCAAGTGCAGCCTGTCTTTCAAACATCTGATAGAGATTTTATTTCTTGATAGTTACTTCCACTAATTTTATTAGCTATCAGAAAAGCCAGGTCCTGATGCTCTTTGCAGGAAATCTTCTGCACAATTCAAATTACACAATTCCCTGAAATAATCATACACCCAGCATATCCTTTGGGCTCTTAAAGGTAAAAATATTACTGCTTGCCATATTATCTACTATTTCTACATGATTTATATTCAAGAACAATTTCCTTGTTATATTTGCACGGCATACCATCTTCCTTCCTCAACTCGTTAGAAAATTCCTTTTATCATCATCTCAAAATAAATTTTCCTACTTGAAAGCATTTACTTTCAATGTTCTGTGTATACAACAAGCTAAGAATTAGTATTTCTGACTTTGGCTCATTAAGAAAATCATATGTGTGAGCACACATATGTGTGTGTGTGGGGGGGGGGGGGTTTGCAGTTTTTTAATATATTTGCTCTCGGGTCATGGAATGGTTCTGAACCAAAAGTTTCCAGTTCACTAGTACTGAAAGGATAGCAGATAATTTTTGACTAGCACAAGTTGCTAACACTGTCAACACATGTATAGCATTATTTATAGGAAGCAGCCCATATTTATTATTCTGTCACATATGCCATTGCATTTTCTAGTGCTATTAAGCCAATAAAGATAGTAGTTTACTCCCATGTGTTAATAAAACAAAATTATTTAGTTTGTAGTATTAAACTCACTTTCATCCGCAGACATATAGGCAGGAGTACCATTTTATATCTTGAATTATTCTGGAGTCGGTTTCACTTATATATTTAACTCCCTTCCTAGTCACCAAAGAGGAATAAATACCCTTTAGAGGACTGATCACACTATCTCACAATAGGTACATATGACCCCCTTCGTGGTTGAGGGAAAGGCCATATATGTTGTCTATCCGTATTTTCGTAAAGCCTTTGTCACCATTGTCCACTGCATTCTCCTGGTGAGCTGACTGCTCATGGCTTGGACGGGTGCTCTGTTTGCTGGATAAAAAATTGGCTGGATGTCCAGGCCCAGAGAGCGGTGCTGAATGGAACTTAATCCAGTTGAATGGCAGGTCACAAGTGCAGTTTCCCAGGGCTCAGTATTGAGGTCACTTCTCTTTAATATCTTTATCAATTATCTGGACAAAGGGATCAAGTGCACCATCAGTTTGCAAATAACAGTAAGCTAGGTGGGAATGTTGACCTGCTGGAGGGTAGGAAGGCTCTGCAGAGGAATCTGGACAGATTGGATTGATGGGCCAAGGCCAGTTGAATGAGGTTCAACAAGGTCAGGTTCTGGATCCTGCATTTGGATCACAACAACTCCATGCAGCACTACAGACTTGGAGAAGAGTGGCTGAAAAGATAATAAATTATTGTTTAGTTGGATTGTTATTGGATTATTGGATAAGTGGGAAAGATATTATTGGAGCAGGAGAGAGGTTTGTGATTTTGTTGTGGCACAAACTGTCCTAAAGAATCAAGTGCTTTTTGTGCCCTGCTCCACAGGATATCAATGAAATAAAGTCATTTTCTTCAGTGCTACACTCTTCTAGCATTTCTCTGAGACATGTCACTAGAGAGCCTGCAGTCAATAGAGTCAACAGAAAGGATATTTGTCAATTTCTCTCATATTTGAGCTATAACGGAGGTCATTATTCTGAATAATAGAAATAATTATTTTGTTGTAAGTTTTAAATGTTTGGAAATCTGCATTTCCTGAGGTTTGGAGGGGGTGGTGTGACATTTTTTTGAGTTTTGGTTTTTTTTTTCCTTTTGTTATATGTTTTTGTGGCTCCTAATATTCAAACAGAGTGGCACAACACTGCATTATGGTATTCTAGTGACAGAGATGATTTTTACATAGAAAGAAGAGGGCAGAATGCCAACAACCTTCTAGACATTTCATAATTAGTTCATAATCATAATTCATTCCCTGGAGTATCTCATCATGTTCATGAGCTCTATAAAAAAGACTAATAATTAGAAGAAAAATACTTGCAAAATTGAAAGTATTTTTTTTTCAATTAGGCTAAATACTAGAAAATACTAGAAAAAGTAAGAACTGATACTTTCCAAGTGAAGATGATATTATTTTATGATTTCAGTAAATTTTTGCTTACTATACGTCACAGTTGGGTGTCATATTTATCATTTTAAAACACTGTGCAAATGAGAAAATATATATTCACAAGAGATACAAACTACCAGAGGAAGTCTCAACTTTTAGAAATAATTGATACTAACATAAGGACCTGTCTTTTTGCACAAAGAGAGTAGGATGTGCCTTCCTTAGGTTACTACAATTTCTTCCAGGATCTTCTATCAGGAGCTGATGGTTGATATTGGGACATCACTTAAGACAAACTGGCCAGTGTGTTCACTCCCAGAAAAGAAAAACCTCCTTGTTCTAGGGGATGCAACATAACTGAAGACACTGGCTACCTCTACACTCTCGAACGCATCTGCTCCAAGAAGCCAATCCTGGCTCTGGACTTAATAAAGTAATACCTCTCCTCACTATTCAGTGTTAGGTAGCATGTCATGCCCTCTTTAGCTGGGCAGCCACCTCCAGATCTTATAGCACTTGGTCTTACACTTTCTTTGGTATCTGAACCCTTTGCTTATTTGGTTATAATTTAAATTGTTGCAGTTTTTTGAGTTCTCAGTGATTGAAAATGTGGTGACTGTGACACAGCTCAACTGTTGTTTCTTTTTTCAGAACATCAAATGTCATTATGTATTTCTCTCCAACCAATGAAAATCAGGGCAAATCTGACCCAAATGGACTTCTCCTTTGAAAAGACTTGCAAAAGCCACTATTATAAGACATATTTTAATTAACACAATTCAAATTATACCATCCTTCATGCATGTGTTCCTATGTCAGCTTGTGTACAGAAGTTAAATAAGACTCTAATTTTCAAATGAGTATATACAAAATGAAACAGAAGAAATATGAGACCAAGATTTTCTTTTTCCTGTATTGGTATTTCGAATGTTTATACCAATATTTCTGAAGTTCTTTTGACCATTACATAGAGTATGGCTCAAAATATATGTAATGAGAAGAGTTAAAATGTATTTATTTGAGTAACAGTGCTTCTTTTTCTATGGTCAGACTAAGATCAAGTAGCATGATAAATGTATGGGTTTGCTGCAAGAAATGTTCAGTTTCCAACCTACCACTTTTCCACGTACTCAGCAGTGGAGTTGGAAGATTTTGAAGACAGATGCCACATAGAGATCTTACTATCCCATTTTTAAAGCATCATAAGATTCTCATATAAACACAATCCTGTGGTTTACAAGAGCTTTTTTGACAAACTGTTTTTTTATAACTGGTACTTTTCGATGTATTGTTCCATTTTTCTCAAGCCCAAGATGGAATTTCTCTCTAAACCTTCTGTTGGAAAAGTCTTCAGCACTACTTGATGTGTTCGTCCCACCTAAAGAGTAGCACCTGTCTGCCCCTTGGGTCATAGCTTCAGCCTCCATGACAGCGAAATCACGCCCCTCTTTTTTCCTGTCTGTATCCAAAATGTTTTCTTTTATGAATAAGTGGCTGAAGATATCATAAGCCACATTTTTTATAGAATCACAGAATATTCTGAGTTGGAAGGGACTCACTGGGATCATCAAGTCCAGCTCCTTGTCCTTCACAGGACAGGCCCAAGAATCACATCATATGCCTGAAAGTATTGTCCAAATGCTTCTTGAACTCTGTCAGGCTTGGGGCAGTGGCCAGTTCCCTGGGGAGCCTGTTACAGTGCCCAACCACCCTCTGAGTGACGAATCTTTTTACTAAGATCCAACCTAAATCTCCCCTGACACAGCTCCATGCCATTCTCTCTGGTCCTGTCACTGGTTACCAGAGATAAGAGATCGATGCTTTCCACTTACTATCGTGAGGAATTTATAGACTGCTATGAGATATCTCCTCAGTCTTCTCTTTTTTTGGATGCAGTAGTGGATTTTTGTTGCCTATACACATGACTTAAGCATCTTTTATGGTGGTATAAATAAAGGACTTCAGGACCTATTTTAGGAAAGACTTAAATGAGTGATAAAGTCAAAAGTTATCTTCATTGACTTATTTAAGTTCTAAAGATTGATTAAAAGTGTTACCACTGCTGTTTGTGTATGTCTAGAATATGATTCATTCCTTCACATAGCAAGTTCTCCTACAGAAATTGAGTTGTTGGGAGAAAACTTTGTTATTCAAAATCATGTGAAAAAGCTGGATTGTCTGTTGCCTGAAGACTTGAAATAGTTTTTGACCTTTAAGCACAGCAAGTCTATATATCAATTGTTTTGGGTGCTGGAGCATTCCATAAATTTGTAAATAGGAATGCTGAGGCATAAACTTTGGGCAGTTATGATCAAAGTGAATTTGTACACATTAAAATTACTTTTTCCATTATAAATTCTTCAGAATTCAGAACTCTTGATTTCAAATCTCAAGCTCTGTTCAATTGTTTGCTTTGATTCTGTTATAGTTACAAGAGAATTTTATTTGCCATTTTCACACTGGGTATTATTGATACAAAAAGGTTCAGCAAACTCTAATTCTTACTTTAGAGGAAATTAGGGCTTTCACAGAGGTCAGGAAAATGTTCCTGAGGTGGAAAGACTGTGATAGTAAGTCACAAAGCTGGTGCGCTCTGTTTGCACTGGGAAAAATGAGTGACATAACTAGATTTTAACACCTAGCCATACAACAATCCACCCTTTGCTTGCCTTTCCTCTGTCATCCCCTCTCTTTACATGAGCAAGGGCAGGAACCCCCAGGGACCTGTACTTGAAGGAATAATTATTCCATGGGTAGAGGAGAAGGGTGGGGGTCTTCGCCCACTGCTCTCTCTTTAAAGCTCATGAGAGGCAGGTGTAGAACACACATTATGCATTATTACTTCTCCTTCTCTTAAGTCAGCAAAGGAAGAAACAAAGAGGATTCTGGTGTGGGAATAGGGAGAAAAAGTAAGATATTAATATCCACATGGAAAGAATTTGGCAATAAAGGTACCACAATATTAAAATTTTCTGCTATCTGTTGAACTGATGTGCATGTGTGTACAGACTAGTTTTCTATATTTGTTAATTTTTTTCTTTTTTTTTTTTTTAAGGAATGAAATATTTGAAGAAAGCTTTTTTATAATACTTAGATTATAAAGTAGATGGCTAGTTTTCAATATTTACCCGTGATTAAACAAAATGGTTTGGCTGATAATAATGGTTTTCCTCTTAAGCCTTGAAATCCAAACATCTTTGGAATTTCTAATGTTTAGCACATATAGCATGTTGTGCTCCTGTGTAACATAAAATAAAGAACACCTGATTAAAAACCCCATTTCAAAGGACCCCGTGACAAATAACCCTATGCCTATGACAGTGATATGACACTAGCTTGGGAAGTACATTCTATAATAAAGCCTGTATAGGAAAATATTTCATTTTAAATGTGTCTCAGATTTTCAATCTCTTCTGTGAAGTCTCCTTGAATCTCATTATTTGATAAGAAACTGTTGAATATAGATGATGCCAGGAAAGAAAAATGAAATTAAACAAAAAACATGAACACTCTCCAGACTTGTCCTTCATTATGAAATTGGTAGATACAGATAGTTCCAATAAACAAGAAATTTTAAATATATTCATGTCTATAGTTCTATTCCAGAGAGAGAATATTTAAAAACTGGATTCTCAAAAAAAAAAAAAAAAAAAAAAACAGACTGATTAAGAATCCTCTNAAAAAAAAAATATTAAAAAAACGGTTTCCAAAAAAAAAAAAAAAAAAAAGAACAGACTGATTAAGGATCCTCTGGGTAGCATCCCAGATATAATTATATGTTCAGCTGCTTCACTAGTTGCCATTGAATTTATTAGTCCTTTGATGAAGTCATGAATGAGCTCTCTATGAGAGATCTCTCACAGATCTCTGACTGTTCTCTGACTCCTCTGTCTATCCATACCTTCATTGATTATATGGGGAATCTATGGCAATTTACTTAAAGTGTCTCAATTAGAGTTGAGAAGTAGGTAGAATTAATGACTGTAGGTCACCAGATACTTCCTTGGAAAGTTTAGATGTTCTTTAGAAAAGACTTTTTGCTATTCCTGTTGTTCTTTGCTTTAGGACACTAGGCAGTTAAGCATAAAAATACATTGTATCTCTTCCTGTAAGAATGAACACCATTATGTGAAACTATCTGCAAACTTTTAAAAGCTATTAAAATGATAAAATATTAGGCCAAGCCTTGACTTAAAGAAAGTATTCAGCAGCAAAATGACACATGGTTTTCTATAATATCATGGCTAATGACTAGGAGTACAGATTACAGGTGGAAAAGAGAATATCCAGTACAGCAATAAAAATAATTAGATGTTCAGCTGTGAAAATACTCAGAGCACAGAAAAATAATGCAACACAGTGCAGGTCAAAACTTGCAGAAGCATTTTGGCACCATGTTCCCACAGATTTAAGAAGCAGATAAACACCCAAATATCTGTAAATACTAAAGTTGTACAATATGTAATAACACAGCTCTGGCTCATATTGATAATTATTAAGATCCTATGCAGCCTGTACTTTAACAAATGCCAATGATAATTAATAGAAAATTTGTTTCAATAAATTAAGTAAAGACCTCATCAATCTGTAGAGGATAAGAGAATTCAATCTTCACTAAAACCAGCTGAGGAACAAAAAAAACCACAAGACAACATAAAGAAATGCAAACAGCAGAACTGATATTCCACAAAAAGTGGAGGATTAAAAAAAGAAGTGTTGCCTACATATTTTTGAGGGTATTGATGAACCAATGCAGCATGAATACACTGAGATAGGATGGAAAAAGTTCGCAGCTCAGACTAGGACATGTGATCCATATGCCAGTGGAGCAACTTCATGTATGTCATTCTGCAGATATCTAAGTACCCTTGTTTCATTACTACTTAAAAAGACTGGGTCTTTTCTAGACTTCTACAAAAGAGTAGGAAGAATTATTTGGGTCAGGAAAAGCTACAGGATGTGAAAAGGCTAAAATATGAACAAGGTATATCACTAGCTATTGTCTATATGTATTGGTTAGTATTATCTATGCATGCATGATTTATTATGGATTTAATACTTTATTCCAGACAAAAGAAGATGGACACTGTGCTTTGAGGATGGCAAAGTAGTATGGACTGCATACATGTATAAAACGTAACAGAAAAGAGTGAAAAGATTGCACAGAATGATCTGAGAGATTAAACCAAATTTATAAGGGGTCAAACTGATTTTTTTATATGTTTATAGAAGAAATCCTCAGCACTTATTATATGCCAGTTCTTCATTAGTTGCAATGGTACTTGTAAGGTCTATCAGTTAATACTGAATTTTCCTATGTAGCTTACAAGAACAGCTGTCGGGGCTGAACAGACTCTTAAGGCAAGACTTCATCTAATTTTATATACAAAAAAATAAAGTTCATCAGTTTTTATCTGGTCATTTAAACACCCACTATTGAAAAAAAATATAAATTAATTGAATTTAGTGAATATTAAGTTAATTAAGAATTAAGTGAATTCTTCACTACATATCTTATGATGGGATGGACAGACATCTGGAATTACCTATCTATCTCTGCCCTGTTTATAAAGGAAGTAAAGACAATTAAATGTAGAGTACATTAGACTTCAGTTAGGTCAGCAGAAGTGTGTAGTGACATTGAGACAGCACTTAGGATAGCCACAGGAGGCTGATAGAACAGGACCAGTGGCAGACCTGTGATCTTCTCTAGTGGCAGCAGAAGGGACAGGATACTGTCAGACACCCCAAATAGCACTAGATATCCCTGTACAGCAGCAAATCAGTCCCCAGATGCCTCATTGACATAGAGTTAGGGATCAGTTCAGCTACCCAGAGATGACTAACACCACTTGAAGTGCCCCATGTATGCAACATGTCTACATGATGCTAAAGATATATTATTGGACCCATAAGTACTTTAAGACTACATTTGTCAAACTAAATCGAGGTGCTGGCCACCATGTTGCTTAAATTAACCAAGAAAAAGTGTCCAAAGATATACATTTAAATCTTTTTCAAAAGTAAATCATTTTAGCTCTACTTGCTTCATATTTTATCAGCTGAATGCCAGTTGAAGGCCTAGTATAGAGATTAAGTAATAATCTTGAAATGTGAAGGTATGGACAGTGAACATTTTATATCTTTTAGCTGCATGAACACATGCGTGGAAAAAAAAAAAGAGTAGAAAAATCCATAACTTATAAAGAGAGGTGTAGCTTTTACATTTGATATAACAAGAGAATATCAAAGTTGAAAGGGAAATATTTCATTGTGTTTGTATTTTCTATCTTCAATAAACAACAAAAGATGTGTTTTGAGTGAAGTCAGCATAATCTGATGAGAGAGGAAATATGTAGGTTCTTTCCTCAGTTTATGAACTAAAGTAGCAATGAATCAATAAAGCTGCATGAATCACTCAGATTTATTTATGTTGTTAATGCTGTCATTTCTCAGTATACAAGTATTTCTGAAAATAAACCTATCTATGATCAGTACCACACCTTCAGATATTTAAAATTTAGGAAGAATGTAGTTGTGATTTTTACAGACATTCCTCAAAGTCTTCAGTAACAAAATGAGAAACTGTTATCTCTGTACCATGAACCGGATTTTTCTTTTTTAGGTAACAGCAGTTTTCAAAACTTTCTCATAAACCACCTGTATTTTTCTATCCAGAAAAATGTATCTGCTACTTCTGTGCAGTACATAGCCTCAGTCAATACACAGTGCATTACCAAACAGAAACACATATTCCTGGATTCCTTTGTAGTTTCATTTTCAATTAGAAAGTTATGTGTCTATGGAAATCAGATCAGGGGGTTTCTACCCCTTCTGAAACATTTTCACTTTAAATTGAGTTTATTATTTTAGTAGTTTGCATAATGTGACTTGAAATAAAAAGCTATACTATGATGACAGGCAGGGATTTGAGCACCAAAAAAATGTATAGGGGTTTCTGCATCAGTTATGAGTTTTCTAACTATTATTCCAGGAAACAGACCCCAGTTTCTCAACACTTCTTATCCACTTTCTTCGTGAATATGCCTTTCATCCTTAACATTGACTGTGGACTGTTTTCAATATTTGCAGTCTAATACAGTTTTATATGGTTTGTCATATACCTTAAGTTCTATAATTTCTCTACATTGACTATGAGATAAAATACTGCTTTCTATATTTTAGGTTGTGGAGGCTTTTAATCACACAAAGGGAGATAGTAATGACTGGAGAATGAAACCATCTTCTTCCTTCCATTTCACAAGACTGGTAATTGTATAGTAGTGAGAAAAGTGTAACCCACACTATGAATAGAAAAATATAAGCCATGGAAATAATACATCTCAGTTATTTTATGTAAAGTTTTCTCTTCTTACAATCATACATTAAATTGGCTTGGCATTCATGTGTGCAATATGTGAAGGACATGATAATGTCTTTTTTAGAGACATAATCTCTTTCACGAGATTATTTATATTTCTGTTCATTTAGAATGATACTAGAAACACTTTAACTTATTTCAAAAATTAAAAACCAATTTACACTTTATTTAGGTCGAAGTTTGCCCAAACTTTGATTCTTGGTTCCGGAATAATTTTCTAATTGATACACTTTTTATACCTTGACTTTTCCCCCTTTTATTCCTTTTGCAGTATTCTGAGAGTTAATAATGTCTTAACTACTTTGTTCTCCCTTTTGAAGGTTCTGAATTTCTATGCAGAAAATGCTGCTCATTGCAGATAACAAAAACATTAAAAACATTCTGCTGTACCAAATCCACTACTAGTCTATATGCAAGATGAATACTGAAAGCACCATTAGCAGCAGAGACAGTTACCAATCACTTATTGACAATCATATAATTAATTAAGTAGTTGCTTCATATTAACATTTTAAGTCTGAGTGTATATTTTCAATTATGGACCTAAAACAAATATGGACCAAAACTGCAGGACCAATCTTAGTTGCTTCCTAACAAGAGAGCTGCAGGAAACAAGAAGTAAGCATTATGCTGCACATGGCTTTGGTCTGCATTCATGACTCGTAATTATGCTACACTTCTTGTACAGCAAAGGAACAGCATGTACTTTACCATGCACAAGAGACTACTGTCTTCTTCTCTCTGTTGTTATGGATAAAATGACCCTTTAATTATCTTCCGAGTCAAAGATACAAGAACAGAAATAAGCCTATATATGAAAACATTTGGGTTCTTCCTTGCAAGAAGAGTAGCTGATGGATATATGGGTTTATTTCCATTTCTTGAGACTCTACAAAACATACTGCCTATTTAACTAAGCCTTCTATCTACAATGCTTCCTTTGGAAAACACCATCCTAAAAGTTTTCAAAGGAGAAATTCTTTACATAAAATCTTGTGCCAGTAGGATAAGCACCATACACTTCCCTCAAACTTCATTCCCATCAATCTTACAGACAACGAAATACAGAGTTGCCTCTTTTGTTTATATCCCAGTGTTGCTACTTCACTATTCGGCAGCTTGAGAAAAACATTGTGATTTCGGGGGGTGTTGTATGTGTGTGCTATGTGTGTGGTGTAATATTACTTCTCAGATTGTTATTTCCAAAGTACTATGAAGTGTAATGAATGTATTTTAACTTCTTTATATAACAGGGCTCTGTAATATTGATTAAAGGGAAAATAGAGCTGCCTTCCAACGCATTTTAAAACAACCAGGTCTAGAATACAATATTCCTCTACACAGGAATACAACCAGATACATCAATGACTGTCCAATTCTACACTTTTAGTGCTGACTTGACATAAAGAAAAGCTCCCTGTGTAATAAACTGAAATGTTTCTTTGCAACATTTACAAACTCCAGGAAAAATTTCCCGAAGGCTCAAAGATTTAAAGTTTTTTGTCTAATAAACAATTTAAATAATCCTATTAATTTAGTAAATCAATAAAAAATAAACAATGAAGACTCCTTTATGAAACTTTAGATGGAAAGCTACTCTTTATGCTTCTTTAATGCTATGATGTATTTTCTTTGTCAGACAGTTATGAATATACCTGTCTCTAAAAATCCCTACTGGAAAATGGAAGTCTAAGAGAAGGCAATGAATCTAACTATTCATGATGGAATCAAGGTAACTACACTGATGGGGGATAGGGAAAGCTGATATATTAAAAATTCCTCCACTATTGTAACTCGGGGGAAAATGCCTTTTAGTCCAAGCACACGTTTTTAAAATAAACAAAGCCATTTATGTTCAGATCGGTGGCCATGTTGTCAATAAACATGACTCACGAAGGCCCACTTACCTCTAACTTTTCTCTCTTTGGCCCATCTCTCTTCCAGCCGCCTCTCGTTTCTTTCCTCACATTTCTACACAACAAATTGCTGTGTCTGCAACAGATTCCCTTTCTTTATGACTTTTGCGACACATACCGTTCTCATTAAGCTAAATGATATTCCTGGGCACAGAATGATACTTCAAGGAGATAGACTGGATTGCTCTGATCTGCGTTGCTGCCTCCTTCAAAGGTCAAATCATAGATTCTTTTTTGTTTGACTTCTTTTCTCCTTTTTTTTTTTTTTTTTAATTTAGGAGAGCTCTCCATGTCACAACATCAGAAAATGAAATGTTAAGATTGCAAACAAGCTAACTTCTCTGTATTGAATACTATCTTTCCTAACTCTCTATTCTCACACAGCCTTCAGATACTACTCAGCAGGGCACAGGTCTCACAAGCACCCTGTGTCCTATGCCCCATGCCATGTACATAGCCTGGATGCAAGAGCATGTGCAATGGCAATAGAAGCCTTTGCTTAGTCAACTAAACTGAGGCCCTAATCAGTGTATTACAAGGTGCTTAGGTTAGAGGTTTTCAACTGACCAGCATAGGTGTCTCACTTGCAAGGAAATATAGAGACAAGGAGGCTCAGAAACTTTTATCTGTATTGACTCAATTTTCAGTGACCGCCCAAAGTTCACTTTATGCCTCTAATGTGAAGCTGTAATTAAGAGAAAGTGACAGCTCTCCTCTATTCAAGATATCCTGGGTTTGAGAAAAGGAGGTTCTCTGTCACTCATGCCTCTGCTGTGGCTTTGGGTATACAAGATTAATGCCTTTGAATATTTTCATTGGTTCCTCAGGCTGTAATGCCATATGTAAGGGCTGTATGAAGCCATAACACAAATCTCAATTATCAAAACAAAAATATGAGCAAGTCCTTTTGTAGCTGATGTTTTTTGTTTCCTCTTTTCATGTTGTGCACTGGTATCAGAGTGTACGCATGTGACACTAACACCTTTACTATGTCTGTGCACACTCATACACAGTGAAAATCTCTAGATTTAGTTCCTGATAGGAGCCATAATGAAATTAATTGTGATACTCTCTTGTGAGACAGAGATTTATCCTTGATCAGAGCAGCAGAGGAACTAATGTGGTATAGAACAGTAGAAACAAGGAAAAGAGGAACTGTGGAGAGCTTTACCACAGAGCAAATCTGGAACTAGTCCTGGGAACCTAATAAAGCTACAGCAGTGTTGCATTGCAGGGAAAAGTTCTAAATTGGTATTTTGAAGAAGAAAAGAATTACAGGTAAAGGAACTGAAGACAGAAAATACTAATGTAAAGGACCAGGTTTATGCCACTTCCAATTGTTTAGCTTATTCCCTTCAAGCCATTTCGGAATAGACATGAGAACATACTCTCTTCGAACAGTTTAGTTCTTTCAAAAAGTTGAAATCAAAACTTTTCATACCCACCCGTGAAAACCATGATGGCTATGCCACTTTTGTTTCTACTGGCTTATTAATTCTAAAAGCATCTCTAAAATATTAAAATGTCAACATCACAGGATGCACTGATAATGAAGGTATTACAAGCTACTTTCATGACAGGACTTGAAGGGTCCAAGTTACTCTTTTCATTTGTCCATGTATCAGTGGAAACATAACTGCTAATTGCCTCTTCAGCCAGACCCATCATTGCCTGCATGAGTGCTTCTCTCCCATTCTCCTGGAAAGCTAAGCTGCCTTCTTAAAGCTCAGGTGAGCCAAGCTAACCTCTGCCTGTGCAGTGAACCATAAAGGATATAATACTGTTGGAATCATATAGCTGTCTCATCTGAAAGACAGCAGCTTACATCATGACCAAACTGTTGAGTTGCTGGCTGAGACAAGACTTAAGACCGACCTAGAAGCAGTACAAAGCATCCTCCCAGGCAGAATACTGAGGTGCAAGCTGGCATTAAATCTTCAGTATGAAAGATCCTTTCCAGCTGAACAATTTCTGGGACTTTGGGGTTATTGCACTTTATAAAGCAATGATCAGAGAGATTATTTTTCTTACCTGCTTCATATAACACTAGATGATAAAATAAGGTGTAAGCAGTGAAGAATCAAGATCCTGAATCTGCTTTATTCAGGCAATAACCGAAGCATTAGACATTACTGATACTTTTTTTTTTAATGCAATAAAATAATTCAAAAGCTGTTTTAGCCTTAAGAGATTTAAAAGGATACAAGCTAACATGCTACCGTGGGTAAAAATATAGCACCATGAATTATAAATCAGGTTTTCAAGGGTTTATAACAATTAAAAAGTTACTCAAGCCTGGCATTATAAATTCAGTATAAGAACATATTGGGGAGAAAAACACAATGGAAATCTTTTCCCCACTTCTTGGTTATATACACCAAAAAAAAAAAAATAGCAGTTTATCATTCTAGAGGAGACTCAAACAAATAATCAAACATGCAAAGCAGTGAGTGAGGTATTAAGGTAAAACTGTAAAAAATGCCATGGTAAGAATGTTAGAAAAACAATCACAACAATGTAAGAAATAACTGGTTTACTTATCCTAAAAACTGATCTTCCTGTTATAGAGTTGTAATTAATTATAATTATTATTCACGGTTAAATTTTAAATTATTGTTATTCTTTAAAGATCAGCAACTCATGAAGAAATTACAGTGCTTTATAAATTATTATGGTTAGCTAACTTCCAGCTTTCTGCTACCTTTCATTTAACTGCTTCCTACTAATTTTTGCCTTCTTTTATTTGCATTCACCCACCTTCAAAGAGTCTGTACCAATAAAATCAGTCCTATTTGACAATCTTTAAAGCAAAATAATTACCAGGATGGTTGCATAATATCCTATTGATTTTATCAGGAATTAGAGAGAAAATTAGAAAATAATTTAGATAACATCCATTACATCCTCCTATGGTTTCACACCTTACTCAGCATGTCATAACTTCTTCTAATTTGTCTCTGAATAGAGCTGAGAAAGACACCATTCAAAGGTCATTGCCCGTCAAGTCCATCCAAAAGCTTCAGACAGACACTGAACATCTGAAGAACAAACTCAGGCCTTTTTTATTCACTGCTTGTGAATAAAATTTCCAATTTATATCCCTTGGTACTCCTTCACCATTTTTAACAAAGTTTGTAAATTTTCATCATCCATTATCTCAATGACCTGACATTTAATGTCTTTCCAGATCACCCATAAAGGCTTTAAATGCTAAATATCTTAAGGGTGATTAATTGCTGTTCTGTACCATTGTACCAATCTAAAAGCATCAGCCTACATGACTTGTCTTCATTCATAGTTCAGGGCTAGTTCTCTATATACATGGAACTCTGAGTTAACATTTTCAACAATAGAGATTGTCTTTATCTACTGCTCTCTCTCTTTTCGTGACAGTTTTAAATGCTCTTTATTCTTGTAGTTAATACATCGAATAAATTTCTTTCTGATTGAATATTGTTCAGGCACCATAGTCATTGCTTCTTGAAATAAAATCAAAAACGTAGAATATATCAAGATTTTGTTTATTGTAAAAAACATTATTCTTCTGACGCTTTTTTATAAAGTCAGACTGCCTTTTAGTTAGAAATCTATTGTAATATTGAAGGGCATTTTAATTCTCTAGCAGAGTTTAGCTATCACCATTTCTACAGAGTAAATAAATGTTCTGATTACCATGAGTACTGAGTGCAATTTCAGGTGAAAACTGGTCTAGGCCATTTAGAGTTTTATTTACCTTACAGGTTAGCTCTAATATAATGTGCCTTTTGCAACAGTTGAGTCAGGGGCCAGATTTCAACTATTGTCATAAAAAAATCTGACATATAGTGGCAGATAATTTTCATGCTTTATCCTTAATTCTGAATTGTTCCATGGACTTTTTAAAGAATATGAGAGTTGTAACTTTCAAATATGGATGCAAAACGTGTGTCTTTGTTCTGGCGTTGCCTTGACAGTGTATTTGTTATCCATTCAAGTCCTAGTATTTACCTGCTGGAGAGAGTTAAGTGTAATTCCTTGACTGATCAGGGCATTTATTTTGAATCTTATAAACATATATTGTGATCCTACCATGGGAGGTATCTCATATAGTAGCCACAGCTGCAAGGCATGTCATCTCAAAGCCAAATTATGCTCTTTAATTGTAGACACATAAGAGAAATAACAGGTGCTAGAGATATGAACCCCAGGATAGGCCCCCATCCATCTACTATCCAACATTATAAATTCCAAAATATTCCTAATTTATGTACTTCTGTGTATTTTTTATAAATCTTTCCACCATAAATCTTGTTCCACAGATATGTACAACCAAAACTCTATTGTTGTTCCAGTCAAATGTAGTTTGCATAAAACCATAAAGTGTTTAATAACAAATAAAAAGTCGCATGATCTGAATCTAGTGTGTTTTTTTTGGACATACTTAAATTCCACATGCAAAAGAAAAAACTGTAACCATTCTTTCTCACTAATTTGCAAGTGTTGATGGAACAGTGCACAGATTCTAGCTCCTCAGATACCTTGTCAGTTTTTTAAAAATGAAAAACCTTAAGTCAATCATTTTGGAACATGCTAGAATGTTACCACGAATATTTGGTAAACACGTTTCATGCAGAAATCAAACACATTGAGATTTGGTATTGTTTGAGTTCTAAGGATGTTATAGTCCCACTAAGTTACTTTTCTTTCAGCAGTAGCATAAATAATCAATTCAAAGAGATAAAATGATGAATGCCACAGTCATTAACTTTGCAAGAAAGCGTGTAAATAAGAATATAACATTTAGAGTAAACACATTAATTTTATAGTTTATAGATTGACTGAAGTTATGAAATCAGTGAATAAGAAAACAAATTCTTCTTCTAAAGTACTGTTTGTAGAAACGCGTGTAAGCCATGCAAAGTCTAATTATTAAACAAGAAGTTGACTGTGAGTGGAAAAAATTACTTGAAGCATAATTTATTATTATAATATTTTCCTGGGCGTACATTTCAAATATATAAAGAGAAGTTGAAAAGTCTAGTAATGCATCCAAGTATGTTAGCAATTGTCAACACAAACTTATAGCATATTAGATAAACTCCAAGCCAACAGAATCTTAGTGTAATAGGGCAGTTTCCATTACAATGTTATTTAAGGATTCAGGTATCGAATTGACAAAACTAAAAGGATAAATCCCTATGGTTTCATACTAGAACATACTTAACCAATCTATAAAGATGATATACGGGAGATGGGGTTACAGCCCTTCCCGAACTTTTTTGCATCTAGTCCTTGAATTCTCTTCTGACGCTTTTTTATTTAACAGTGCAAAAATACCCATATTACAAGAGAGAGAAGGCAAGTGCTTAGTATGTACCTTAAACTCCGCTTGGAAGCCTAAGTATAGCACTGTGCCAGAAGATAATTCTGATCTTGTGCTTGAGTTTCATAAAGATATTGCCAAAAGTCCCTTAAGGATATGAAGTACTGATACTGCACATCTTTGGAAGCACTGACAGTTTATCTGAGCTGAGACACACTTATCTTACCAAAGCCTTTTTGGGATCCAGAGTGAAAAAAGGCTATCCTTATGCCCAGACACCATAAGGGCTCAACTGGCTAGGTACATGCAGAGTGTCCCTACCAGAAGACACTAGCAGGAGTACCCATCTTCATAATGCTCTAATTAGGTCATTTGCTCTGAAATTTAGGCATAACTGAACCTAAGGAGATTTGCCTCTGTAACATTCTCCTCCCAGAACACCATTCTAGCCACCAGAAAAACAAAGCCCAAAAACGCAAAAAACCTTTGCCGTGTCAGAATGTTCCGTTCCGCTGAAATTATGCTACACATCTGCTAAGACAGAAGATGTGTGATTGCAGAATAAGTGAACCTGCCTTGGTGCCCCAGTAGATATACAGTGATTTGAAATAATTCCTTACTCTATTATACTCAATTATTTTACTTCTATGAAAATGCACTCCTGTATGACAAAACATGGGAAATTAGAGAACTCGGACCACTCCAATGCTCTTCTGTCTCAGATTGTTTTCTGGGGCTGCAAATAAAAGCTGATGAAAAATCAGAGCTCAGTCTCAAAGATAATTCATATTTTTGTAGTGACTATAAATGTATACTTTCCCAGATTTCAGTTTAGGAAAGTAAAGTAAAAGCAGTCTACTTTCTACTGTTTAATATTTGAATATTCCACAGGTCATTGGATAGATTACCCCAAAAATGTGCTGAAATAAACTCTGTTTCACAAGTTTTAAAAAGTGTTTATAATTTACAGAAGATAGAGCTGCAGCTTAGAAAAATACCATCAATGCATTTCACTTCAAAACAGTTAAGAAAGTTCCAGAAGTGCAGTTCTGCAGAGGTGGAAGTTTAAATCACCCTTGCATTCTGATTATCTCTTGTCTGGTTTGACTTCTGATGCAAAATAGAGCTGCTTTAAGGTTATTTTAATCAGTATTAACAATTAAGTCATGTACCCTCCAATTCTCCCCTTTTTATGGAAATCGTCAGATTATAGAAGTACACCTCCATGTGTACCCCCAGTGTGTCATACAACATTTCTGACTAGAGGAAGCTAGGTATTGCATATGAAAAGGCATTGTGATTTTACATTGTCAACATCTTCCCAAAGGGGAAATTCTGAGGTAACTAGACAAGGAACTACTGCAGCCGTGCAAAGGCAAGAACATGAGAGGTCCCAGATGTGTATTCTTCAGGGAGATCTTTCAGATGTATTTGAAGCATGTGTGTTTATTAATTTCAAATAGCTTGAGGTTTTCTCAAAGCCAGGAATGAAATAAGGGCTGTGATGTTCACTGTCTCATAATCAGACTCAAATTAAAATATTTACAACAATATTAGAGAAAGATCACGCAAAATTGAGTACACTTGACTTCTGAGCCAAGGGAAAATAAGCCTTCTAGTTTCTATCTCTGCCTTCTGTTGAATCTTTCATAGAGAACAAGTACTAAGAGTCTGAACTCTCTAACCTCACGGTGATGGGTATGTAGTATGTGAATAGCAAATTACCCAGCTCTAAGAACTGTCCAATGTGAAAGTGATTACTCCTCTTCAAATAAAGGTACTTCAGAGAAAAGAGGTCTGATCTCAGTAACACCTATTTGAGGATATAAAACAATATGACTTGATAGCTACAAATGTGTTTTGTTTTAACTTAAGAAATTATTTCATTCTTGTTCATATAAATTGGGACCTTGCTGACAGAAGACATGCAATGATATGCAAGTGCTTCTGAATAGACTTTGTTGAAAAGATAGAGCTAAATCCATCTTCCAATGACCGGTGATTTTAATGAAGTCGTTTAATATGATCAAGAGAACTCTAAAACTGATTTGAGAAATGTCCTCACCGTGCTCACAAAGAACACAAAAATGCAAAGATTGATTCTATAATTAAAGAACGCCCCAAAAGAAAAGTAGAAAGACTGACTGAAAAATGAGCTATTGAACTAACGCATGTAAGAGATCTTTGAAAAGAACTTGGTAAGTTTCTAAACACAGACTTCATTGAGAAGCAATGAAAACATATGCTAACAGAGATGATTAAACACTAAAAGATGAGTCTTCTGTTTTTTCCTCCAGGGTTTAGACACCTTAGATCCAACCTTTATTAATTCTTGCTGAATGAAGTAGGTTTCATAAATCTCCACCAATTTAACCAATATATGTCTTCAAAGATTTCAGGTTTTATAACCACCATGAGGGTTACCTTTGATAATAGTAGTTAAAGGAGAGCCAGCAATTGATGCAAATGCAATTGAATGACACAGGCAGGCTCACAGTCACACTTCTTAGTGCTTGCTCCACCTATACATGATCTCTGTAGGAAACAGTCACTTAGAAGGGTCAAAGGCAGTGAGGAGATGAGGGGGTCTAGCACTCAAGCTCTATTTCTATCCTCATTTGGATAGAGATATCTATTTTCATTTGAGAGTGAATATTTACTTGCAAATATGCCCAAGAATCTTTCCGAATGTCTGGGGAAGTGCTCCAGATACAATGGATTTAGCAAAAAGTCATAAAGCACACATTATACAGCAATAAATAAAAATATTGCACATCTATTACACATTTAGTACACACTGGGAAGGGGAACTTCAATCCATCACACTCCTATTTGATGTCAGGGACAAAAAGAGATGCTCAGAGCCTGGAGAGGGATCACAGGTCAGCAAAGAAACACCTGAAGAGATGCACCGAGGAATCCCAACCAGTCCAGGTGGTGAGTCAGCTCCATCAGGAGCCCAACTTTATTGCCTCTATGGAAATACATGTAGCATGGGAAATAAACAAGAGGAGTTAGAGAAGCGTGTATAGCAAGCTCACTACCCTGGGCTTCAGGAGAGCAGACTCTGGCCTCTTCAGGACCCTGCTTATTAGAGTACCATGGAATAAAGCCCTCAACAAAAGAGTGTCACAAAAAAGCTGGTTAATATTCAAGGATCACCTCCTCCAAGCTCAGCAGTGATGCATTCCAATGAAGAGGAAATCAAGCAAAAATACCAGGAGGCTTCATGGATGAACAAGGAGCTCCTGAACAAACCCAAACACAACAAGGAAGCAAGGACAGGTAGCCTGGGAGAAATACAGACTTTTACAGTGGCATGTAGGGATAGGACAAGGGGGAAAGGCTTTAAACTAAAAGAGAGTAGGTTTGGAATACATAGTAGGAAGAAATTCTTTACTGTGAGTGTAGTGACATACTGGAATAGATTGCCCAGAGAAGTTGTGGATGCCCCATCCCTGAAAGTGTTCAAGGCACGTTGGATGGGGCTTTGAGCCAGCTGGTCTAGTGGAAGGCATCTCTGCCTGTGACAGAGGGGTTGGAACAATATAATCTTTAAGTTTCCTTTCAAACCAAACCATTCTATGGTCTTTGGAAGAATCCCAAGCACTGGGTAAAACATACTTTAATACATATGAGTGCTTAAAGTCACTTAACAGTCAAACGAGTAGGGAATTTATTTAAGAAATACTTTGTCAGAAAGTTTCAGGGTGATGAAATATGATTACAAGCAAAACCAGTAACTTTCTGATAGCACAGACATGAGCTAAACCCCAGAAAACCCCAGTTCAGTTTTTGTTCTCTGGAAAGACATCTGAACTCAGACAGAGTCTATTACCTTCCCATGCTAACCACCACTTATATACCCTCTTCTTTCTCTTTCTTGCTGGTTCAGTGATTATTTAATTATATAAACAATGTTGAGGAGCCCTGCTGAAAGAAACTGAGCAGATTTCTATCCTGAATAGTATATGCCCAAAGGTTTCTAATTCCTTCTCCAGATTAGTCAGAGTAAGAACCTGAAATCGGATTGTATATGTCCCTAACAAGCACCACCTGGCCCAGCTGTCCACATTCAATTAATGCGGACTGGACAATCACTTTTTCATGGACATATTTCAGACCCATACCATTTGTGTAGTGATATGGAATAAATCCTAGCTTGTTGCTTTTTCTTTTTGCACGAAATTATAGGTTTGCAGTTAAGCCAGGAATTGCTGTGGTAGCCATGATATGTTTGTGACACTTTCCTAATGAACCATTATTTACCATCACTCAGGTTTATCTTGTATAGGCTAATTAAAGTTGGTTTTTCCTAACTTCAGCAGTAAGGGTACTCTTGCAGATGAGCAGCTCAGAAGCTGGTTTTGTTTTGTTTTTATAGTGAATCTGTTGCCTGTGAGCACAGACAGTTTAATAGCTCTAAAACCTTTAATGAATTCACACAATAAGTATATCATGAGTAGTACACGCCTCAGTCTTTATCACTCAAGTAAGGAAATCATTTTTGCAGAGTACAAAAAGAAGTTAATTTCCTGAAATCTGTTAAAAATAATCTTGAGAACAGCAGTAGTTATTTGAACTAAAACAAATTATCTGGTGTGAGTGTCTGTATTGTGAGGCTCTAGTAAGTCTCATCTGGGGTTCTGCTTCTTTCTACTTCATTACCACAAAACAACCTAAAATTAGAGAAAATGTCCCTATCTTCACAAGCTTTCATCTCACAGCTTTCAGCATTTAGCACAGAATGCTCTACCAGAGACAAAGAATTGGACAGAATTTATCTAACAGATTTGAGGTTAATTTAATTTATGATAGGTCATAGCTGACTGTGGTATTTACAAGCTCAGAAAAGCATGAAAGGATTTCAAAGTCTCACTAGTCAATACTGTTCTTCCCATTCTGGTCTCATAACAAAATCAACATAGCTGGAACAGATGACAATCAAGGTTGTCTTCTTGATATTGGGGGCGAGGAGAATAAAAACACAAAACAAAGCTTGTGCAGAGATGCTACAGTTTTGCTTATCTGACTGAAATGCTACACATCTATTAGTTGTATTCAGATATTAAAAACCTGCTCATGAGAATGGCTTAAAAGGGTTATTAGTCTGGGTGGTTTACTCAGCTGAAAACAGTGATTTACATCCTTGTACTTACCTTCTGCAGACAAGACTATACAAGCTGAGTTACATATTTCCTAATGATTTAAAGACTGATATTAAATGAGTGCTTATTTAAAACAGTGCATCCTTTGGAGCTGAAGAAATTGGGTTGGCCCTCCTGCAGTTGATATTAAGCATCTACAGTGTAAAAGATATGAAGTCTACCTCTTATAAAAATTCCCAGCAAATGTTTCTGTCATATCTCTGAAGCACTGCCATTCACCTTTCTCTTTAAACGGAATGCACTTTCTGAATTTATGAATGGGCCTTAGGTCTTGAGAATTTTTATAGTTAATTTCCCTCTTCACACTCACACTTTTGCTCATACATGCCTGTATAACTCATTCAAATGGGCATATGTCTAAGTACATGCTTATAAGCCCTTAATAAACTTTTTCACACCTGGAAGTGTGTCATGTCAGCCTATGGTCCTGTACAGGACAGAAAACGGCAGAGACATATTTATATTGAACACACTTTCCTTCTATTTAAGCATCTGCTGTAGGATGAGATTAATTTCAGTCTATGGCTATGTTTTTACTGAATAAAAGTCTAGGTACTGTTCCTAAGTGACATCTGGTAATCTGTATCAACACTACTTAGGGTTCACTCCTGAAAGAGTAGAGTTCTGCAGGGGAGAATTAGAGAGTCACAGCAAAGACAGAAAATTAGTTAAAATTTTAGGGCTGATTAGTGCTCAGCCGCACTTTAATTCAGCCACATAAAAATGTTGTATAGGTGCCTGTTTCTCTCCATTGACTACTATAAAAGGAGTGCAGGACACAGATATCCAGAAACAGTTATTTCCACCATATACCTTTAGTGAGTTGAAATGCAATTAACTTCTGTTTTACACTGCTGCCACTTGTGTTATTGGCTGATAGAGGTACCAGAATTATCTCCACTCTGAGAACAGTATTCAGTGAAGTACAAGGTAGTCTTGTTTTTATTTCAAGATAAAAGAGGAGGTCTGATAGTAGAGGGTTAATTGGCAATCCACTGTCTTTCAACCGTGAGGGAGTCTGACTTTTATATAATCATCTCCTGAATAATTTTAGGTCTCCAGAAATTAGCTGCTAATGAAACACTACCACTACTTCAAAAGAAGTCACAACAGTTGATTAAGTAAGTATATGTCTTTACAAATGAACAGAAATTGTCTCAAGGTTCTTTTAGAAGGGATTAATGTGAATAAAATGTGTACTGATAGTACATTTAAAAGGCTGGGAATATATAAATAGTTTATAATGAATTGGTCTTTCTTTGCATATTCTTTTAATGTTGTATTGGTTAGTACTGTGGAGTACAAACTGCTAAAAATTCTGCAAAGTACCCTGCAAAAACTACTAATTTAACACAATTGTATAGGAAAAAAGTTTCATCTCTGGCTGTACGTTTCTTCTACCAGTTAGAGTTACAATCTAGGAATTCAGCAAAACTGTAAATGTTTGTTGTTCAGCTGCCAAAGTATTTGCCCAGGAATTTGTTGGCAAGGTTATCTCTCATGTCAGAATACGATGTATAACAGAAATTGGGCATTGAACAGCTGCATAAATAATTTAACTGGCTGCCCTTGGATAAGTCTTGACTGCATCATTGCAGACTGTTCACCAGTGCAGGGTAGATATAGCAGAGTTCAGCTCTTCCTTAATCTTGCAATTTAATCCTTTAGGCAGTTCGGTCCCACACAGCAACTCAGTCACTTCCCACCAATGGGATGGAGGAGAGAATCAGAAGGGTAAAAGTTCAAAAACTATGAGTTGAGAAAAAGATGGTTTAATAGGAAAGGCAATATCCAACACATCCTCAGTAAACCACCCATCACCCTTTGAGCTCAGGTTGGATCACTACTGCACTTGTACTGCTTCCTGTGATGCTCATCCTGCATTGGTTCAGGCGGCTCCTACTGTAGTGCTTCCTATAACATGCCTCTCAAATCATGGCTTACAACAAACTACAGCATTCAAGTCTGATCCTTTTGGAGCAGGCCATACTGCAATTAACTCCTCCTCTTGCTCCTGCTCCATCATGGTCTTATCTGTAGACAAAAAATCTATTAGGGGTGTACCTCCTGCAGTGTGGTCTTATCCAAGGACCATGCTCTCTTCATGGGTGTACCTGCTGTGTATTGAACTTATCCATGGCCACTGACACTTCAGGGTGTCCTGCTGCAGCATAGACTTACCCAGAGCAACAGATGCTTTGAGATATATCTTCTTCAGCAGAGGCTTTTCCTTGGGCCACAATCCCTTCAGGAATGTATCTGCTCTGGTGAGGACATCGCCACCAATGCTTCAGGGTATCCTGCTACCAGATGGATTTGTACACAGGTCACAGGTTCTTCAATTCCAGTTCACACTGGAGTTCCAAGCTGCCCAGTACAGCATAGAAACAACAGTGATGCCCTGGCCATCTTCCAGCCCTGGTGCATGTCCATTGCTGTTACCAAAATGTTTGCAGGTAAAGCACAGTAAAATGAGAAAGCCTACCACAAACAGCAAACAGCAAAAAACATTGACAAGCAAATCCTCATAGACAGCAAGGCAAGCAAGCCCTGTGACCAGTACAGGAGCCTGCTAACTAGCAGATAATTAGCTATGATGACTATAAACTTGGTCTAGCACGCTCCAATCAAATCTGTCATTATCTCAAGCCACTGGAGTCCAATGTTGGGCACCAAAAAGTATGGCTGTGGTTTAAAACTAGTAGGCACCTAAGACCCATACAGAACATCTTTCCAGCAATTGTTTTCCTCAGCATAAAAGAGAATCACAGAGCTGGCTATTCCATCCTACTGTGCAATTATTTTCGAGGGCCATGGTCTACTGAATATCTGTGACAAAATTTTTATTTTCCAATGATGCCTGACCAACACATAGAGTAAGTGCTAGTAAAAGCTCACTAGAGGATCTGGCTTTTTAATCCTGGAGTTTGTGTTTCCGTATAGTGGAGTAGTCTAATCATGACCATTTTTTCTGTTTGTGAAAAAGTGGTTAAAATGTGTGTTTTGGACTAAATTTGGTTTCCATTTGCAGAGGGAAAATTTCTTTATGTTCAGGCCCATTCTGAGTTTTAATATTCTCTCAGTTTTCCTTCTAGCATTTGTGAAAACTGACAAGACAGTATTTCAGGATTTCCATTTATTCAAAATATGTAAAGCAGTTCTTAAATCATTTTGAAGAGAAAAGAAACATTGTAGGAAGTAAAATGGTGTCATTTGTCAGGCTGAATGACATGTAAAATGATAGACTGCACCCTGGTACCACAAAACTTACACAGGAGTTTTACCGTTGATTTCAATGAAGATAGTTTGGAACAGCTGTGAACAAATACCTTGTCATAGAAGCATATTTTTCTAAAGGGAAATTAGGGAAAGAACAGTATGTCCTTTTGTAGAATGGAGCAATATAATACAAAAATAATATTACTGGTTTGGAAAGACCAGGAATTGAGAAAAGAGTGGGCTATTGAAAACCAAAGGGATTTTTCTAAAAAGAAAATAAAATTTGAAAAGACAAGACAGAGAATCTTCCAAATAATCTTTTTTGATTATTTAACAATTCTTAGAAACTGAAGGAAGTTACAGAATTTAAAAGAAATTCAAAAGAAATTCTGACTCTTCAACACAGATATCACAAATCATGACAGGTTAGTAGCGACATCCAGCAAAGGGAAATCTCCTACACTGCCCTAACAAACAGTGGAGAATAATTAGTGCCTAGTTTCATTAGCCTGACTCCTTTTTGGGGGAACCTATCTCTTCCAGTCCACTGTAGAGGAAAAATAGACATCTGGAGAATTCGTAACTTGGTTGAAAAGCCACCAGGATCATGTACAGGTAGGGAAAAAGAAGGTTTCTCTAACACTGTGCTCATTTTGGCTAGGATAGAGTTAATTTCTTTCCTGGTGGCTAGTATGGGGCAATGTTTTGGATTCATGCTGAAAATAGGGTTGATAATATAGAGATGTTTTTGTTATTGCTGAGAGCACTTACAAAGAGCCAACGCCTTTCCTGCTTCTCATACTGCCATGTTGTCAAGGACACTATGAGACTCTACAGAAAGTCATCACATGTATCATCAGTGTAGAACCAGGCCTCCACGACCCTTGTCAGCCTCCCCAGGACCTTTGCATTCCACGGTCCATGGACCCAAGGGTGATATACAAGCCCAGGCCTGGGCACCCAAATCTGGCCTGAGCTACAGTGTAGGTGTACCTGCCTCCAACCCTGACTGTGGCACCAGCTCTGCCTGCTCTTCAGTGGACCCCATGGTGGCACCTTGGATCTGGTTCATCGCTTGCTGTGTTGGGGGTTGCCTGTGGACTCTGTAACCAGCTCTGGGCTCTGCCCACCATGCTCAGACCCCACAGCACAGAATCTCAGCTTCTTCTTCCTTGTCATGCATTCCCACTTCTGCAGATCCTGCTCAGATTCACAGGGACAAGGGAAGAATGCGTAACTCAGTTATGTTATTCAGTAACTCACTGGTTTCTGCTATGTTTTTTACATTTTTATCCAATGCTACATAAAAATGCAAAAGTTTCTGATGCAACTGAAGCAATTCTGATGAGGATTCATTTCTATACTTCCTGGACCATTATACTTTTTATGTAAATACAATTTGCTATGTGCTGAAATCCACTCGGCCAGAGTCTGTAGCGAGCACTCAGTGGGACACAGCCAGTGAGTCAAGAATACATGGAGGGGGTAAGGAGGAACTGGAATCCAGGCAGGGATGCTGAGTGGGCAGAGGGGATGTGCTGGTGCTCAAGGCATCTGTGTTTGTGAACCTGGGGAGTGTGCTGTGTGTGCTACACTAGTGACCTTCTGCCTTTGCCAGCCCAAGGGCTTGGTTTACCATTTGTCTATTCTCAAAAGTATTTCTGTGATTCTTCTACAAGTTCCAATAGAAATGGCACCTATGGCAGTGGTCTGTGAGCATATCTCCAGCGATAATTCAAATTCCCCTAAAGAGCATTCTTTTACAATGCATATCATAAAGCCATCCATAAATCTAGAATAGAATCTTTGCCTGAACTAATGCAGACATCTAATTTAGTTGATTTCTATCACAAAAGTCTGTGTTTCTGTCCACCAATGATACAAGGAGTGCAGACAGCTTGCTTAAAACTAGATGTTTGTATTGCAGACATTTAAAGTAAGTGCAGTCAACCTGACCTCAGGCATACAAGCAACATACTAGTCTCTGGGCATTTAAAGAAGACCTCAAATTCTCAGACCATGAATATATAAGTGGATTAGTAGAAACCCTCATTCATAGTGACTTTCTCACTCTCCCAGTGAAAGAGTGACTTTTTGCATCCTTTCACAGCTCAAAGTCATTGTAGAATTACTCCATAACATGAGCTGTAGCATTTAAAAGAGCAGGCAGTTTCCTCCCTAAGGATCTGGGAGTCAGTGTGGAGCTTTTATATGATAAACTGTTGGCTGTTTAAGGAAAAGTTCTTCTTCTGCTTAAATATTCCCAGACTTTTGGAGCTGGTTTCAGAACTGTTGTATAATGTAAATAATTAGGTGATTTTTTCATTCATAAAAACACTACTGATGATCAGATTAGACTTTGCACTCAATTTTACTGTTAACTATAACTTCTCTGAACATTTTTCTTTTGTATTTCTTCAAAAATAACCTTTTCTGGAGGCATGAATTACAATGCATATGTATATGGATATATAATGTTATTTATGTGCACACATATATATGCATGTTATTTGCACTTGTTTTCCCAACTGAACAACAATTTTGGTTGTTTAGGAAATTGGAAAAAATTAAACCTACCCATCGGCTAAGTTATTGAGAAAAAAACCACAATTCCTACCCAAGACAAGAGAATCTTTTTAAGTCAGAATTCAATATCTTTGTGCAGACACATGAACATGCTGTGTACACATAAAATCTCTTAGAAGTCTATAAACATCATTAGTACAAAAAAAATTGGTTTGTGATTCAGAAAATGAGAGGCAGTGTGGAAAAGATCTTTGAAAAGCATAAATAATATGATCAGTAAATCAAAGAGCAAATGCTGGAGGTGCTTAAAACCTATAGAACATGAAAACATGCACTAATGGAAAAGATCTACAACTAAAACACTTTCTCCCACAGCAGTTTGTATATTGTAGGTATTTTCTGTTGATGTTTCTGTTTCTTTGTTGTTAGACAAAGTCTGAAAGTTTTATTTGTAAATCCCATCAGATACTATTTCCAGATACCTTTCAAGTCACTTTCCCTTCAGAAACACATTATGCCCAGTTTTCAAAACTACTGGGGTTTTATACTCTGGATGAAACTCACTTGAAAGGGATATGAGAATACTAATTTTGTACATTTGTGATCCTGACATTTGCTGAGGGTAAGTCAGGAGAATTATAATGATCAGCTCTGTTCTGTAAGGTAGACTCCGGTCCTAACAGCTAGTAATATAGCATAGATTGAGACTGGTGATCAGAGAAAACACTTTTACACAAATTTGTCTTATCTATCTATCTATCTATCTATCTATCTATCTATCTATCTATCTATCTATCTATCTATCTATCTATCTATCTATCTATCTATCTATCTATCTGTTTCTGGGGTTTTTTAGTTTGTCTTCAGCTAACAGGAGCTGTAAACTCAGAATTATCTGAAAACTTTACCCAGAAGAGTCCATCTTAAGTTAATGATCCAGGTGCATCAGTCTGGGAATTTCGTTTAATGAATCCTGTTGAACCGTTCAAGTAAAAGGAATACAGTGCATGACATTTCCAGGTAATCAAAGCAGCCGTATTTCTTTCCATGAGCTAGACATGATTCCTTATGAAAAAAAGCCAGACCAGCTGTCATTCATGTTAATTGCTAACATCATTCTGAACCACAAATATATTTGAGTAAATCATAATAGTTTTCTAGAAAAGTCTTGCATGTGGGAACAGGTGAAGTTTCCCTCACAATAATATTTCAGTATTATGTCTCATAGCTGTACAGTGTACCAGAAGAGTACTAGGAAATTTTTTTTATGCTGATATTTTGAATGTCAATAAAAGATTTCTCATCAAAGAGACATGGGCACTAGGTATCAAGAGAGTTCAGTTAATATATGTTTGGGCATATTTTATTTCAATAATAATAATAATAATAATAATAATAATAATAATAATAATAATAATAATAATAATAATAATAATCCACAAACAAATTAATAAATCACAACCTCACCCTGTAAACCAAAGCATTTTTACTATAACTTTGAGTTGATTTTATAATTTATCTGGAAAGGATTTCTCTTTCCTGCAATTTGTTTAATCAGTGTTTATCTTGGGGGACAGTCCTTGGAATCAATGTAGTATGCTGACTGCATGATCCAATTAACACTACCTTGTTATTTCCTCCCTTCTATTTTTGTCATGGTCATTCTTAGCCTTTCCATCCACAGCAGATTAACTCCTCAGGGCAGGAACTGTGCCATCTTCAGTGTTTATGATTCATCTATTACATATAGGTGCCAGATCTTTTTCTTTAAGCATTACATTACTAATAAAACCATATTATTAACTCTCATTGATTTGAGTAGCATTAACTAAAAAAAGTCCATATCAATATCAAATCAAAATATTCCAACATGAGAAAAAAGTGAAACGGAAAAAAGAGACATTAATTCATCTTTACCCTGAAAGTACAAACTCTTTGTATAAGCAATTGGAACAGATGCTATTGATACAGTATAAAGTTTTGGGATTTTTTTTCTTTCTGTAGCAAATGATGCATTTGTTCCTACTATATTTTAATTTGCTCTTACTATTTTTAGTCTATCAAATAATTTATATCAGAAGAAACCAAATAAAAGTGCCTTAGTAATGTAAGACCTTAGTTAATTCATTGATAACCAAATGCGGAAGACAGAAAACATTAAGTATTATAGTTTAAAATGTTCTAATGTGCCTTTTTATGGAAAAAGTAATTGCACGAATGTTAAATATTCACACTGTAAAGTAGTTCTGAAAAATTGCCCATGTTAAATTTGTCCCCTATCAAGTTTCTATTTTCTAACATTACAACACAGTCCAAGAAATATTTAGGTTTGACTTGTTCTTTTGATATTAATGCAGGCTACAAGAAAACCACCTCAAAGAATGACGAAGTTTATTTTTCAGTCTTGCTACAAGATGACCACTCCATTGAGACTGTGGTGACCTCACTGTGACTATTTAATGAGTCTGTAACGCTTCACAGTGAAGCTTTTTGCTTTATGCTAATTAGCATTCATTATTTGCAATTAAAAACATGTGCTTTTATCATTTCACAAACATTTGATTGTGACAGCTAATTCAATGCTACCTTTGTCTTCAATTTAAAAGAAGTGTAAAGCAGTTGAATCACAGTTACTGTGGTGACAAAAAATTTACTATTGCAGATATAGACAATCATTCTATTGCAATGGTAAGGGATCCATGTAGATCATACTTTTAAGAGGGGTTTACATCCTGGCATACTAAGGCCATATAGCTCTGTTAATCTACAAACTCTTGGTATCTTTTTTCTAAGTGTCTTCCTAGTCATCAGTCATGCCAATGTTAAACTTTTTATAGCTTTTAAAATAAAATTGCTTATTCATATTATAAATTACACTGTTATGCTTTGAGAATATGAAAGAGCTTTAATGAAATAATTTCTATATTTTATTTTAAAAAATCATTAGACAAAAAAAATAGACATACATATTGAATTTTTACTACTTTGGCTCTTAAAACACTTCTTTGCTTGGACAATTCCCATATGACATTCTCTTTTCTTTATAGACATAAATAATTTTTTTTCTGTATTTGTATTTAATTTGTAACACTAAAGCTTAGGCAGAAAATGTCATTCTCTTGTGTCTTTATCTTCTTCGCTGTCAGTGGGTGATGTCAGAAAGTTTCTAAAACATTCAACATTGTCACAAGCTCTATTATATTCCTCTTCATCTTTTTATATTTATGGGAATGTAATGATGCCTGTGATTTATTTTAAATTTCAAGGTTATCTGTAAGCTGTTTCAAGTAGCCAGTTAGTTTTTCAAAAACTGTCTTCTGTTTCATTGAAGTCTACAATCTCCTTTCTTTGTAGTGTTTTGCAAAGATACTAGCATGGATGCAAATCAGTCAAATAGACTATATAGCTTATTCCAATCACTGGAAGAGGCTTCAGGTGGACATATTTTACAGACCAAGGAAATTCCCTGTTTCCACATGCTGTGTCCATGAAGTCAGCATCCCACTCACATCTGTGGGATGAATATAAAGCTAAATATAAATCAGGCAATAGAGTACGGCCATGCACACATTTGCTTTCATTAAAGGATAATTCTATTGTTGAAACTGGTATACATACTTTGAAATAAAAAGCCTATTATTTTGAGAAGGTAGATGTTTAAATACATACTTGTAGTCAGCTATGCCAGAAAAGCAGAAGCATGTAATTTGTTAATGAGTTTTTCAGTTTTGTTTTAAAGGCCCACAGAGGTATAATGAGACAATCCTCTGTGAGCTATAACAAGCTGTTATGTGAATATCTGACTGACACCAAAATTCCATAATCCATAATATAATTCCATAATAATATTATCCTGCTGTGGCAGCACTAAAAGACATATTCCCTCTCTAAAAAAAAAGCCCAGAATCTCCTTTGCTTTGTAATGCTTTCACATAATGAATTGTTTATTATCCTAAGGAAAATAAATTAACAAGTAAAGGCACCTCGTAAAGTGCTTGTATTTTGAACTGTCCATAAACTATTATCCATAAGTCTTTCCTAGACTTAAGCCAATATTTAAGAAGAAGTGACAACTGATAATTTCCAGTTTTGTCAGTCCAAATGTTCTCTCAATTCACTTGTTAAATATTACCAGTACTGGCCTCATATAATTTAATATGCTTTCAACTGTTCTCTGAAAATATTATGACCAAGAAGATATTTCATGGATCTCATTAATCAAATGTCTGTTTTTAATACATCACTCCTAACAAAGTGGAAAAATTGATCATCTTTTTTAATTGATATATACATTTTCCACAGGCAGTCTTATAAGATCTTTAATGATATTTAACTTGTATATATAGCTTACACTAATAATTTTTTTGTTGAATTGTTTTCTTAAGAAGACAATACGGTGGAATAATGAAGTAAGAATAGAGAAAAGCATGGGGAAGAGTTAATATATTGGGGTCGGAGTAATAAACCACATCATGGTTGCCCTGGCCAAATCATTAGATGAAAGAATTTGAGAAAAGCACAGCTTAGGAAAGGCACAGGTTTATTGACTGAATTCTATTGATGACAAAAAGCATTTTCTCCTAAAAATAGGTCTCAGAAATATTCTTAGATTCATCAAAAATGCCTGAATTTCTGTCAGCTTTCCCAAATTTTTCACAGCTAGTAGCTAATCACATGCAACAAAAAATTGCACCTGTAGCTGTCCAGAAGATTTTGTTCCATTATTTCAATTGATTATACATGCTTTAATGACCTCCACATTAGATGAATGGGATTCAGAACCAGCATGCCCCCTAATCATAGTAGACTGAAGTGGCTTTCTTCATGAACAGTGTTGTCTACGACAAACAATTACAGGAGTATTCAGCTCAGTTCTCTGCATTTGCACAGAACCCTCAGGCAAATTCAAAGTCTTAGAAGTCCTGTAACTTATAAGGTTGCTTCCATTACAGTAAGCCTTCTAAATGTCTTTAGATTGCACTTAATTTTATTTTGTGTAGTCACAATAGATATTATAGCAATGAGGAAGAAAGAAGATAGAAAAGTGGCATCAAATAAACCATTCACTAGTTCAGACTAAAGATAATACAGACCACACCATAAAGAAAAATATAAAACTTAAAGGCTAATTAGGAGCTAGTGTGAAAAAAATCTGAAGATGCTGTCAGAGCAAGAAATAAACACTTCTAGTAGCTTTTCTAGAGATATTGTAGCAATGACAGTGGCACTGCCCAAGAACAGACAACTGCTGCATGTCTTCAAGATGGAAAAATATCAGTGGCACCAGATTTTCCAGCTGGATTATGTGGACATGATTGTTTCTATTTTATTTTGCTAACAGTAGATCTGGAATAAAGAGGTTTAATTTTAAAAGGATAAATTTTAATAAATTAAGAATATTGATTAGGATATTGTGATGAGATTTCTGTTTGGTTTCTCCTCCCTTATACCCTCTCTCTGAGCTGTTTGCGAGTGAAGAGTGGAAGATGTAAGGATTTAAATACATGAAGTGTAGCACATAATTATGGGAGCTGGCTTTTTTAATCAGAAAGTATTTTCACTGACTGGGTATGCCTGCATACTTGTGACACTGTCAGAGAGCAAAATTCACAATTTAGTCTGACTACTGAGTCTTCAAGAGTCTGTGAAGCAAGAAGCAGCCTTCTGTGAACATAGAAATAGTGGTTCAGAAGGTTCTCAACAAAACATGGCCTTTCTGATCTGATTTTCCAGGAAACTATTATTTACTGCTTGGTGCTCTCTTTGCAGCATCTGGTGTTTGAACCTATTACTTTTTGCCTCAAATTAAATGTGGGAAAGGGGAGTCTAGTCAAGTACCAGCAGCAGTAAACAGAACATCATGTGCATAAGAGGTAGAGATGGAAAGAGGAGGAGTCAACAGCAGTAATGAAATTAAAGTGTTTTATCAGCCCACAGATATCCACCCAGCCTAGTCAAGTTAAAAATCAACATTTAGGCAGACTATCAACTCACCCAAACACTGTCCCTCAAGCATAAGGAATAATTTTCCATTTGGCCTGTGGAAAGTGAGCTGTCACTAAAGAGCAAGCAAATCTTTTCAAGATCTATGTAAATACACTTTAGGTAACTTACTTAGGAAAGAGGAGTCTGGGTTTGAAAATTATTTGCAGGCATCTATAGAAGACATTTTCTCTTAGGTAAAATAAAACTGTTTCTAATGTTCTTCCATCAACTTGGATGCTGTTTTAGAACAACAACAGCCATATGTTTAGCCGCCTTCTTGTCACTAAACAAACAAGCTGGTAATTTGTGTTGGTTTTTTAATTAAATGATAGCACAGTGGAGAAAGTGCTATCAGCCCTATGTCATCTGTCCATTTCAAGTGAATATTACAGTAGAGAACATTTTCATCTCTCAGTGAAACCTCTTCCATACTCTATGTGTTCATTTAAAAACAAACAGAGACAAGTGTTTAGCCTACTAAAAAATTGCTGAGAGGAAATACTCTGCCTGATACAAGCAGCTCAAGATAAACATAAGAAAGAGCTATAAAATGAAAGTGAGATGACAAGAATAAATGCACCTCTACTTATAAGATAGTTACTTATACCCATAAGCTAAAAATGGCAAGATTTATTGATCCTGAAATCATTTTCTGGGGAAAAACAAAGCCTAATGTGAGGGACATAAGTCCTTAAAGTCTCTAAGATGTAGATACCTGTGATGTCTGGAGATCGAAGTCAGGAGTCTCTTAGGTCTCTTCCAGTCCTTTGTTCTTGTGGAATCACTTTGCTTGACATAAAGATCCCTAAATAGAAGCTGGTATGTTCCCATTCTCTAGTCATGTCCTGGTTTTCCTAGTCATACTCACTCTTTCCAGGTAAGCGAGAACCATGCATGTTATTCCAAACAGTGTTTTATATTATATATGTTTTTATAAATATATTTTTTTTTTGCCTGTTCTTTCTGGATACAATGGCTCAAATACAAAGAATTCACAGCAACATCCTTATAACTATGCTCAGGTAACTTTGATGTATATTCTCTGCTCGCCGGGGAAAAAATATTGGAGCTAATACAATCAAAAATATGATTGAAAAAGGAACTTATTTGGCATTAAATAAATTCAGAAACAAATATTTCCTTTTTCTTCTTTTTTTTCCACCCACAAATAAACTCCACATTTGGTTTGCTGGAAGAGTGAAAAACAGATGGAATTTTTACTGCCACCACTTAAAAGTATCTCTGCCACAGACTTTTGTTTTCTTTGGTGTAAACAAGGGAGTTTTGTAGGTTTTTTGGAATTGTCTTCATCATGTCTGTGAAACCAATAGAAAGATTTTCTTTTGGGTCTCATTCATTAGTTTTTAATTTTTTACTTTCTGAGTCAAGTACTACAGGTGTCTTTCTTCTTTCTATTTAACATAATTAAAAAAAAAAAAGAATCAATTAATTGGTTGAAATTTTTTTTTAAAGTAATTACGAAAAATCTATGAATTCTCCTTCCTGGAGAAATTAAATCTCAGTTTATAAAGAATAATTAGCTCAATTTTGTCACACATACATGAGATCCTAAAGTTTCGGTTATCTTCTGACTCCTAAAATATGTTGAGACATCACATATAGAAGTTGCCATTAACACCTCCTTCTGTTGCTGTGAATCCTTTCAGTACCGTTATGGAGTACATAAATCTTTGAACTAAGGTCCACATGAGCAGTACGAGCTTTAATGACAGCTGTAAAGCTCTTTTCTGCAGGAAGTACCTTAATTTAATATTTTTGTAAACCATTCACCTTAGAATATGAACTACAATTATTAAATTTCTTGGATAATGAGAGAGATGGCCTGCTATATGCAAATAAAATACATAGTTTTCTCCTTAGTCTATGATAAACTTTCACTTGAGTAGGAAGAAAGTCTGTTTATTTCAGGAAATATAAAATAAAAATAATCCCCAAGATATAACCCTTATATTTTAATAGAAATTAACCTCTTATTACCACAAATTTATTAATAAGAATAAAAACTATATATACAAGTCAGGATCAGGTAGTGACCAAAACCCTTGCCTGCACGCCATCAACCATTCCAGAGCTGCCACAGTGCAGGAAGCTAGACTAAGAATTTCCTGCAAAATACAAGGCATATATTCACGGATACTGCTTATATCGGTTTCACTGGTTACAAGAGCAGGTTTTTTCTTCAACAAAAAGCACACAATATATAACAGATGAGTGTGTACATGTGAGTGTGCATGTGTGAAAAGCACATGCCTGTTTTTATTATTTACCATATGAAGCAATCTAAATACAATAGTAATGTATCTCTTCACTTAGAAACAAAGAAAAATTTTCTTTCTTTGCACTGGTGCATAGAACAATAATGTTGAAAGTCATGCAGAATTAGTCATCTTTTCACAAAACAATTATGCTGAAAGTCATGCAGTTCTAAACAACTTCCAAAACAAATGCCATATGTTTTCTGATCCTTTCCTGGCCATGTTTTACTCTTCCAAACATTGCGGCAACTGTATTAGATTTTGAATGTCTCAAAATATCTGATGCAAATACAAAAAAAGGACTCCCTTTCTGTGTCTGACATCATATTAAAAGTTGCTTCAGGAAAGTTGACAGGGAAAGAAAGATTCCTACTAACTGATTCACAAGAAGACTCAACTCCCCGCTGAAGAAACGGATGGTTCCAATTAATTCTTTACATGTGTGATTTAATATTCAAGGGCTCCTAATCTAACATTTTTCTAAATCTGAAAGACATAACAGAGTTTTCCATTCAACCTAGAGGCCTGAAGAAGGTCTAGATATTTTTAGAAATGGGGAAAAAAAGGATGGTGTAGGACATAACTTTCACTTTTCTACTTGAAAATATCTCAGGATATATTTTCATATAGAGGACATGTTCACACAATGCACATGTGGAATAACACTTCTCTTACAGAGTCATGCACTGTAAAACTGCCCAGTCTCCAACTTAGACACTACTATGTCCAAGGTGAAATTGGCCAAAAATACTTAACATCAGAGTTTGAACGGCTCTTGGCTGACACTTCAGAGTGAGTTAAGGGTCTTCATAATTGCAAGTATCTGGGCACTAATGACTTAGAGATTCAATTTTCAAAAGTAACTTAAGTAATTAGAAGTCCAGGTTGAATTAAACTGTAATTAGTCTGAGGTTCCATAGGGCCATATTTTTGAAGCAACTCAAATATCTTGAATCATGGCTGATTGGTTACTGATATATCTAAACTAAAGGAGGTGTAAGTGAATATGACTATACTGAAAGACCAATTTAATTTTCACTCCTGAAAATGGATTTGTGTTCCTATATTAATGAAACACTTTTGAAGACATTTTTAAAAATCTTGTCAAAAATTATGTTGTTGAGCAATAAATACCTATTCTCTGCAGCTTTGGAGTACTGATTCTTTAACTTTTATATCCAAATATTCTATTTCTAAATTTATTATGGCATCAAAATGCTTTAAAATTCCAAAACTAAAGACCACCAGTATAAAAGAATAGTGTGTGGAACTAGTGAAATGCACACTACTATACAGGGAGCTGGTCAAGTGTAACTGCAATTACTTGTAAAATTCTTTGAGATCTCAGTAAAGAGGGACTACAGAATTGCACATGATGATGGCGACGCTGCTGCTGATCATTATTGATTGTGGTAGCTACTTGTGTTTTCACATAAATCAAACTGTTTTCAAGGCCTGTGCAGTGGGCTTCAAATAGATTTTCTCTCTTGTCTTCAGGGAAATTTTGTGATGGAAGCTACACATAACATAGTGCTCCAAACTCACTCAGTTACTGTCTACAGTAAAAGGTATGCAGTTCCCAGTGAAGTCAGAGACAAAACTAAGTGTGCCATTTTTTTAAGATGATAAAGACCAGAAAATGGGGATATTTGTTTTTATTATCACAGAATTTATGCCATTTTCATGGCACTTGTTTTTCATCCTATAAATGACTGAATCATTTAAATGTTCATCACTCAGTAAACCATTGAGACTTATATTGCAGTCACATCATCAAAAATCACAGAATCACAGAATCACAGAATCACAGAATCACAGATGGGTAAGTTGGAAAGGGGCACTGGGGGTAATCTGGTCCAACCTTCCTGCTCAAGCAAGAATCCTCCTAGAGCACATTGCACAGGATTTCAGACAGATAGTTCTTGAGTATCTCCACTGAAGGAGACTCCACAAGCTCTCTGGGCAACCTGTTCCAGTGCACAGTCACCCACACAGTAAGGAAGTTCTTCCTCATGTTCAGGTGGAACTTCCTGTGCATCAGTTTCTGCCCATTGCCTCTTGTTGTACTGCTTGGCACCACCAAGAAGAGCCTGGGTCCATCCTCTTGGCATCCTCCCTTCAAATATTTACAGACATTGATGAGGTCCCCTCTCAGTTGTCTTGAGGCTGAACAGGCCCAACTCCCTCAGCCTTTCCTTGCAAGAGAGATGCTCCATTCCTTTAAATATCTTTGCTGCCCTCCACTGGACCCACTTCAGGATCTCCGTATCTCTCTTATATTGGAGGAGCCCAGAACTGGACACAGCACTCCAGATATGACCTAACCAGGGTTGAGCAGAGGGGCAGGATCACCTCCCTCGACCTGCTGGCCACGCTCTTCCTAATGCACCCCAGGATACCATTGGCCTTCTCGTTCACACAGGCACATTGCTGGCTCATGGACAGCTTGCTGTCCGCCAAAACCCTCAGGTCCTTCTCAGTAGAGCTTCTTTTCAGCAAATCAGCCCCCAGCCTGTACTGGTGTTATTCCTCACCAGGTGCAAGATCCTACACTTGCATTTGTTGAATTTCAGAAGGTTTCACTCTGTCCATCTCTCCAGCCTGTCAAGGTCCTTCTGAAGGGCTGCACAGCTCTCTGGAGTATCAGCCACTCTTCCCAGCTTTGTGTCAAGGTAGAAGAATGGGTTACAGCGAACAGGGGAAGGGAGATTTCATTATGACTCAACAAGCAAAAGTCAGTTTGAATACAGACTAACATTGCCTTGATCACTGAGCTGGACAGGAAAGCAGCAGAGACACCTAGGCGACTATGCAGCTAGAATACAGCAAGCATTAAGTATAGGTAAAGATAAGGCTTGTGCTATTATAACTAATGTTTTAGTGGAACTGTGGATGCTCTGCTCAGGTTGTATTCTGCCTTTTTACTCAGCCTAGAGTAACCATATTATTAACCATACTTGTGCCTCAGCAAGGTGATAGAGTAATGCTTGAATCACTCCTAAGTATGTCTGGGAGACAAATTATTTGCCTGAGTGTGTGTTTGGGAGCTACTGCCACTCCAGTGGCAATATAATACAAAAGTGTTCAGTAAGAAGCGATAGAAGTAGAAATCAAGTACCTAAACCCAGGTATTCTGGGCTGTCCTGAAACAGGATGCGACAGCAAAAGACAGAGGACATTGTGAGTGACCTAAGATTCGGGCAACTGATTCCCACCCAATTTGCCATAAAGTGGTTATCATTTCAAGGCACAGTGAAGGAAACCCAACCACTAAACAGCAACATATTTGCTCATGATTATATAGTACAGATGAAGTGCTGGGGGTAGAAAATGTATCCAAAATCCCAAAATGGTGTTTGGAACGTCCAGATATTATCCGGAGCTGAGGAATCTCACAATATGTGCAATCACAGACAGTTCCAGATGATTCTTTCCTGAAAACTCCTAAAATAATAGTTTTAGCCACTCCATCATGAGTTTGGGAAGTCTACTGCATTTTTTCCAATTCCCAAAAGATACAATTACTATTCTCAGTGTGTTACCATGTTGTCTTGAAACATTTAATTTTATATTGGGTTTTGTCGTCAATTTTGTTTTAAGCACACAAGCAGTTCAAGCCTTCATGCTAATTTTTTCCAACTCAAAGTGTTAAATACAATGAATGTTCATATAGAAAATCAAGGGGAGAGAAAAAGGGAAATCTGTGGGACAAATATAGACAAAAAAGATGTGAGGTAGAAAATATTTCTACTGAGAATAGATTGAGGAGAGCTTGATGAAGGAAGTACCTGTCAGGGAACAGAACAAGGAATCAGTTATACCAAGAAAAATGTAAATCATTCTTGGATCAAAGCTTGACAGATTAATTTTTACATATTTTAACACTATTTTCCACATGAATTATCTGTGGTCTTACTGTAAGGTTTGAAAAATACTATACAGCAATAGCAAAAGTAGATGTGCCTTGAAGAATAAAAGCTTCTTTATAGCTCGCAAGTACTTTGGATTTTCATTTATCTAATAATTTATTTTTCATTTTTTTTTATATTTATTTTCATTTATCTAATTATATACATTGTTTCAGGTATAATACAAGTTTCTGAAAAAAACAGAGGACAGGCTTAAAAATCCAGAAAATACCCCAAAAATTTGCTTTTGAAACTCCATAGATAAACGTTAAGTGAAGATATGCTGTTGACTGTGGTCCACAACCTCAAGGAAAGAGTGAAAAGTGGCTACAGAAAACAGGAGGAGCTTTTGACAAAGAAATTAGAGAAAGCACTAATACTGCAAAGAGATTCAGCATCCTTCTCCTTTGGTCAATTCCCTACAACATTGACTAATTTTTTTGAAGCAGAGAAAGTAACATTTGTGACAACCACAAGGTATCCAAGGACCATGAAGTCTGTTTCAAAGCAAGTGGCATGCACACCCTGATTGAAGTCTCCCATCTAAGCCCTGTTGGGATCAGCAAGCTAGGAGTGCCTCATTCTGTCGCTGGTGCATCTGATCTGCAAGATCAGTACCTACAGATAAAAATCAGGTGGAAGGAAAACCTCCCTTGTATTGAAAGATCTCTGGTTTGAGTACTTGCCTGGAATGGAAGATATATGCATTAAATTTCTCCTTCTGATACTAGTAATTTGTGTATTACTGTAACCAGAAAGTAATAGGTATGCAGAATAAGGCTGAGCTTTTTATGGTCTAATCAGTCATCGAATCAGACAGAAAATGATCTCTGATCTTATGGCCTGGGCAATGGTCTGAGCAAACAGGAAGTTTATAATTACCTATTATATCCCATTCTCTTGAGTTTCAGAATAATTTTTCTCCATTTTCCCCCCTCTTTTTCTTTCTCTCTTTCATTACACAGTCCAGTGAGGGTCAGCTTTCAAAGGAGAAACAGAAATATCCTAATATCAAATAACATTTTAAGTCACTATCTGAATTGCATGAGGCAGGAAACAAGTGAAAAGGTGTAATGGGAGCCACCTTTCTCAAATTTCTGTGTCAATACTAGATTTTAAACTAGGTGGAGAGAGAAGAAATCAACTTTGAAATAAACAGGTTACTCCCTTGCAATGTTCTGAAAGAAAAGGGCAGAAAGGAGGCCAAGGAAGAGTGAAAATTTTTCTTGTGAGTGTGTAAAAAATTAGGTGCCTTTTAAATAGACATTGAATTGTGAGATTGTACTAGGAAAAATGTAAGTATTTTCCTAGCACTTCTCACTGGATAATGCAACTATAACCCCTAAAAGTCATTTGTACCCTTTCCATGCCTAGACAGCTCAGAGGTTAAGCTGTAGAACCCACCTGGCCACTAAATGCATGAGACTAACCTTTTAACAGATACCATAGTATTCAGCCCTGAGCCTAAGTCCCATTTATAGTTCCAGTCCTTTATTGTCAATGTTTTTCTTTGAGTAGGAAAATCAGACACTAAAATCAGAAAATAAAGATAATACATTATCTATTTAAAGTAAATGGAAATCAAGTAGGTTGACTGAAATTCAGCTTTTGACTGAGAGTCCTCAGCCAACAAATCATGGGTTTTCCAGGGCAAAATGAGGAGCTGCCTTTGATTGCCTCTGCTCAAGAGCTACATAATGTGAACTGTGGGAGATATTCTACATTGCAGTACATCGAAATGGAAAAGTTGCATTAAGACAAGCCCTTGCCATGAAAGGTAAAAGACCAAAAGCCATTATTATCAAATTACTGTGATAGCAAGATAAAGACTGAGTTCTGCAAACAAGAGATAGATTGGAAAATGTAAATTACAGGACAATACAGAACTCTCAGCACAGCACTTGATGTTGTGCAACGAATCAAGTAAAACATTCTCTAAAGTAAAATGTATAAACACAATAAAATTTTGTCCACACATGCACATTTTTCTAATTCATGGGTCTTTGTCAAACTGGAGCATTATAGCTCATATGGTATTTATAACTATTATTATGAGTTATAATGGGTGCAAATACCAAAGTATTCAATGTACTGGAATTTTCTATTCAGTGATCCAGTTAAAAGCACCTTGAGTCCTAAGGGATCCACTAAATTATAGTGGATCCACCATGTTCACTATTGAACATGGCTTTGCAAATAGCACCTACCATGGAAGGCATATTTTCTACACGTAGATCTCTCCAGTCTGATGTGTTGATAACGTGAATTGATAGAGAAAATTTCCAAAAGATTAAAAAGGGTAGGTCACATAGCAAATGCTAATAATAACAATAAAAGTATTGAATAAGTAAAAGTAGTTTTGCAAAATAATGAAATTAAAAATAAACAAAAAGTATATTCAATTTGTTTGTCCCTAAACCATAAATAAATATTAATATGTTTAATCACTGCCTTAATTAAATGATTTCTTAGGAAGTATTCAATAAACTGATTTTCAGGGCAGGAAAAGAATATGAAGATTTATAAGGAAAACATTATGCAAAGCATTTCTGAACCTTTGAAAAAAATATTTTTAAAAAATAAAAATGTAAAAAGGGAAAACTGTGAATTTCAACCTCTGTATTGAAATATGGCTAGAGATTTGGGGAAAGAAGAAAAAAAAGACTATTTCAAACCCAAACCATGCTATATAAGCAATCATTGTTTACTGTAGTAAATTGGAATTAGGTCATTATCTTTATTCTTGCTTTTTCCTTTCTGAGAGGATTGGTGGAAGGAATGTCTGGAGTACTGAATTTTGACAGTAATCAAAATACAAAATCCTGCTTCTGTATATTTAAACATGTAAAGTGTCATACATGTGTGTCCTCATATGTAACATATTTTTCCCTCAGCCTAGTTCAAGTAAAAGCAATTCTTAGAAATTCTTTGTGTTTTCTAAAAGCTTACCTACACACTTGATTTCAGTAATTTAGACCATGTTAAAATGAGCTATTTTACAGAAGTACTAGAGGGAGTTATAACTGTTTCCACTAAAGTAATTATGCAGTTTTCATAGTCTTCTTGTCACAAAAATAGTCCCCAAAGTGTATGCAGAACAGCGGTAATGAAAATAACAAATATACAACTTTATTGAAGAGTAAAGTGGCATCATGGGGCAGTAGTTCCTTCTTTTAACTCAGTTTTAATGCTGGGAAAAAAACCCTGTAATTTTCTATATGTATATGTTCTAATTTAATAGTCAGTGCATTGCTAATTAAGCCACTAAATCTTCAGTTCAAATGGATTCACTGGCATTAATTCTTTTATGACTTATTTCCAACACCATGGAATCATGAATTTGACCAGATCACAGGAATCTAATTACAAAGAGAATCCTAATCTTGAAACCTCCATGGTTTTTCATATTAAACATCTTGTAGAATTTGAAAATAGTTGAGATATAAGCCACGAGCAATGCTGTTTAAGGGCAAATGGAGAAGTCAAGACTGCGTATCAGCCCAAAAGCAAAGTGAAGGAGGGGAACAAAGCAGAACTTCAGTTGTATGGAAACTGTAACATCTTTGAGATGATTTCAGGCTTTAGGTAAGGTAGGTTATTATTTAGTTTTTGATTTCTGCTGAATAAAAAATAACCTTTCATTTTGAACAAGCTCTTTTCTATCCTTGAAATCTGTTGCTGCCATAATGTGTCTAAAGGACCAAGCAAGAAGTGCAATGAATAATTATGAGTATGATAACCTGATAAGCCAGAGTGAGGTTAGTTAAAAAGATCTCTTTAGAACAGTGTACAGCCATGGATTCACCACTTGGAAGACACATATACAGAGTCAGGGGAAGAAGCACAACTCACATAAAGAAAGGATGGAGAAAAATATGCTGTCTGATAATAAAAAGGTTTGCCTTCTAACTAATGACCAGACAGCAACAACACAAATGCTTAGAGTTGGGCAAGCCATCTTTATGGTCAAACCAGAGAGACAGACAAACACCGATGTGTGTGTCTGTTTCCAGGTGGTTCCTAAAGCAGGTCAAATGGGTCACACTTAAGAAGTGCAAAGTTCTGAGAGAGGAATCTTGCCAATGGAAGTTAGACATCTTGGTAAAATCTCATAACAGTGCTGTGACACAGGTTCCCATTACTTTAAACTAAATAACAATATGTCTCTGTTGGAATAATTCATGCATTAAAGCTTTTCTAGCATGATGTAAACAGTGGAACACTATTAATTATCTTCATAAAGATTAAAAATGCTTGTTTATCTTTAACCTATCAAACTCTTAGCCTTTTAGCTGCATGACATCCCTGCATAAATACCATACGAAAATAGATGTGGAAAGTAGTCAAAAAACACTGGGATGCTAGGTGAGTACTTAGTCATGGACTCATCATACCATAGATAAAGTACGTGGGGAACGTTGCTAAATTCTTATGTTGCATGTCAGTAATATCAGTTGAAATTAACTCATTTGTTGGAATTTCTGCTATGATTTGCAATGATGAGACAGTAAATTTACTCATTTTGATGAACCTGCAGAAAAAAAAATTAAAATTAATACAAGCATGTTCAGATAAGGACTGACAAAAACACTGTGGATATTAAAAATTATCTCTTACTTTAATATACTGAATGAATCATAGAACAGTGCAAAGTCTTGTTACATAAATATTAATCATACTTGCTAGATTTTTTAAAAGTGAATTTTTTAAGCAAGATAAGGTGAACCCTAGAGACACATAAAAAGTGCAAAAGGCTGTTATTTCATTCATGACTGAAACTGGATACTATCACATGTCTGATCACTTTAACTTAGAGATGTATTTTTTTAAGATGGACAGATACACTGTTCACCTTAAATCTGTCTGAGCAACGTGCAAGCAGTCAAACCATTTTTGAATTGTAACCTCCAAAGCCATTTTTGTCTTGGATACCTATAAATAAAAACAGCAGTGCTGTGAGAAGTCACAACCTTCCTCTGAAAGTCACGATGTGTTCCTACATATAACTCAAGGTTATCAAAAAAATTTAATACTAGTGTATGCAGGTAGTACAATTTTATCCACCAAAGCCCTTTCCCTTGATTTCTCTCCTCTTTCTGGTGTATAGCAGGAGTGGAACAGCTAAGTATGTTGTTTATCTTCATATTTATTCTAAAGAAATATTATATATGAGGCTTTACGTTGTCTGGAAAATGAATTATGTATGTGACAATATGGCACATCCCTCAGTCAGCCTCTTTTTAATGTCTGCTCTGACTCTTCTGCCATTACATGCTTTGATCAAAAATAATCTTGTTTTTAGGAAGTTTCTTTGTTCCTGGTTTTTTCATATTATCCCTGGGAAGGAGTTACTTTAACTTTCTCCCTAACAAATTCTATTTGCAAACATAATGAGGTTATATTTAAATCAGCAAAGATTAAGTGAAGTGGCAGGAGGCCAAGGGAAGGTGCTATCTCTTCAGAAAGCAAGACAACAGCTTGGGAAAGCTGAAGGATTTGCAGGGTTTGGATTTGGGTTTGTTTGGTTGGTTGGGTTTTTTTATCAGTAAGAGTATCAAAGGTCAGAAATTAGTAATATAAAGATGTTGTTTAGTGCCTGTCTTTCTCTGTTTGACTCCTGTGCCAGTTAGAGTGTTTATTTCATACTGACAATTGTCTTTACGGATGACATACTATTGAAGCTAGTCAGCTTCAGACAACTCAATACTACAGCAAGACACTAAGCTGGTTCTTTTCAGATCAGCCATTTTAACATTATAGTAAATTCTTTGGCTCACCTGACACCAAAACCCATTCTTTTTCAGGAAGCCTTCTGAAGTTTTCTAGGGCTAGACCACTTTGTAGAATAGCACAGCCTATTTGCAAATATGGCTGTCTTTTCAGCTGTGTGAAGCAAGTGAAGTTAATTGGCCTCTTCCCTCCTAAGGAGGGAATTTTCTCTAACTGTTTCCCAACATATGAAATTTCCATCTCTGTATATGGAATATGCAGCACATATGCTGCTCTGAGTCAGCTTGGAAACACTCCATATCCCACATGCCCACAGTCTTTTAAAGAGGAAGTGAACAGAGTGCCTCCATCTGTACTGACAAACACAGAAGAGCCAGGAAGCAATCCATGTCCTATCATGCAGAACCAACTTTACATTAATTAGCCCCAGAGACATCAGAGTTACCTTTTTGGTTGCAGTAGTCCAAATCAGAGCCAAGATGCTGCACCAGCAGTTATGCTCTGTTGTATGATTAGGGGGCGCAGTGTTAAGTTCACTCACTGCCCCTCCTGGGAACCCAATAACACCCAGCTCCAAATAAAAATACACAGCCATGTGAGGTGCTCTATTGTGTTTGCATTGCAAGGTTTTGGCAGTGGGGGTCTACAGTGGTGAATTCCATGAGAAGATGCTAGAAGCTTCCCCCGTGTGTGACAGAGCCAATGCCAGTGGGCTCCAAGACAGACCCACTGCTGCCCAAGGCCTAGCCCATCCATGACGGTGGTAGTACATCTGGGATAACAGATTTAACAAAGGACAAAACCCCTCCACAACAGCTGGTAGAAAGGAGTGAAAATGTGTAGGAGAAACAACCTTGTAGAAACCAAGGTTAGTGCAGGAGAAAGAAGAGGTGCTCCAGGCACCGGAGCAGAGATTCCCCTGCAGGTTGTGGTGAAGACCATGGTGAGGCAGCTGTGCCCTAGCAGGACGTGTGGGCCCATGGGGAAGCAGAGATCCATCTGTAGACCCCGGAGGACACTCTCCCAGAGCAAGTGGATGCCTGAAGGAGGCTGTGACCCTATGGGAAGCTTGCACTGGAGCAGACTCCTGGCAGGACCTGTGGACCCATGGAGTGAGGAGCCCACGCTGGAGCAGGTTTGCTGGCAGAACCTGTGACCTGTGGAAGACACGCACTAGAGAGGTCTGTTCCTGAAGGACTGCATCCCTTGGAAGGGACCCGTGTTGGAGGAGTTCATGAAGAACTGTAGCCTGTGGAAAGGACTCACATTGAAGAAGTTCATAGAGGACTGTCTCCCAGGGAGACACCACACTGGAGCAGGGGAAGGGTATGAGGAATCCTCCGCCGAGGACAGAGTGGCAGAGACAATGTGTGATGAACTGACCACAGCCCCCATTCCTCATCCGCTGGAGGAGAGGAGGTGGGGAATTCGGGAGTGAAGTTGAACCCAGGAAGAAGAAATGGGGGAGGCGGGGAGGGGGAAATCTTTTAAGATTTAGTTTATATTCTTATTTACCCTACTCTGATTTGGTTGGTAATATATTAAATTAATTTGTCCCCAAGTAGAGTGTGTTTTACCTATGATGGTAATTGGTGAGTGATCTCTCCCTGTCTCTCCCCAGTCCAGCTGAGGAGGGCAGTCACACAGTAGTTTTGGTGAACACCTGGTATTGAGCCAAGGTCAACACATCACAGTTGCTTAGGTCCTGATCAAGAAATGTAATGATCAGATGTATATCCAGACCACATGTGAGGAATACGTGTGCTACCAGTAGAAAGACAGGAAATTCAGAAGAGAATCCAACCTGACAAGTGCACTGAAAAGAGAATCACCTAAATTCTGCATATAATGTGAAACCAGACAACACTGAGTAAAAAAATAGCATTTAAGACCTGGTTAAATCCTACGCATTTTGCCTTCTCATTAGATTCCCAGAAGGAAACACATTCTCTTCATTTAAATAAATATCTTGGAAGAAAGTCCTGAAAGTACCTTCCCTAGTAAAGCTTCTAATATGAGCCCATTTTAGAAATATGGAGTGGCAGCTCATCTGCCATTACCTGACTCTCAAAAGAAAGATATTTCCTATTCCTTGATCCCTCAGGGAAAGTGAAGGCCCCTTTGCTGAGTCAAAGGCTCTTTTGAGACTTCAGTGTTGTCCAGTCATGACAATCCACAGTTTTAAGCAAACCAAGCCAGCTGTACGATTTATTTAGTGAGTAAAATTGTGTAATATTTCTCTCAAGTGAGCTTTAGACACCTCACATAGACCATGTTGATTTTAAATGATTGCCTGATCAACCAACAAGCTGTTTCGAATTCTACTCTGTGTCATGAAATTCTCAAGTACTGTAAAGGGAGAAGAAGCCCCCATTCTAGGTTGGTGGGAGCTCTTGATGCTGTACACTTCCCCCTGTCTGAAAAAAACAGATGACATTTTGTTTAGCTTTCTCTTTAAAATTACAACAACCTTGAAACTAGTTATGGGTACAAATTGCTGAAGAAAAAAAGTTCATGAACTTGAACTCCTTTTATAAATTCCAAAAATAGCCTCTGAAGAGTGCAAAGCCACTAATGTTACAAAGTTCAGTGACCTGTAATAACTATTATTATTTCCATTGACCTACAGTAACAATTGACCTGCACTGGCACTAGCAACACTCCATAGCACATTTTCCATTTTTTTTTTAATGTTCCATTTTCCAAGACACACACACACACACAAAAATAGCAGTCTACATCAGACATGCCAGCTTTTAATCTGGTTATGCTTTTGGTGCCAATAAAGCTATGATCATAAAACCAGAAAGTAATGGATGAATGTCAAATAGCTAAATACAAATCAATAGACAATTGTGAAGAAAAATAAAAAATAATTTAATGTCATTAAAAAAATCAATATTCATTACACTACGATATGTGGAAACAACTGTGTTTATGTTTATAAAAGCTAGTTGTGCTGAAAGGTGAGAGACAGATATCGGTGTTGCAGAAGGAAATTTGCTTACTAACAATTAGTAACAAATATGCTGGACATATATATGGCATATATATCTCACATTTTTACATTTAAGGATCTTAATACATCCACAAAATGGTAACAGCATAAAAAAAAAGTATATTTAACATAACTTTCTTTCAGAAGTTGATCTTTCTGCTTCTCTCAGTAAAAAAGTACAGGTAATCCTTAAAGTTTCAGACTGATCTTACTGAGATTTGAGTTAATATTGGATAAGGAAAAAAAAATGTTTCTTTTCTGCAGTTCATCTAGTATGTATTGATCTTCCCATTGCTTATTATTTTTAAAACTTACACAAATCACTTATTATCAAATGAAGGATTAATTCAAGAAAAGTATTTTAATGTCATTAACTGTATGTAGAAATTACCTTGAATAATATGAAGAAAATACAACAGAGACATTCTATTTTTTCTCTCTTTGTAGCATGATGAACAAAATTCAAATCAGAATGTATTCAGTTTCCATGTCTTGAGGTTCCTTGAATTGTTACTTTTTGCTCTACTGCAAGATCTGCTCAATTTACTTACAACACATATTCTATTCATAGAGGTACTATTTATGCATATACCAATTTTTGAAGATATGTACCAGAAGAGCACTCTACCATGTAAAAGCTATTCCAGCTAGCAGTTCTATGCTCTTGTTCCTTGGGCAGACAATTGAAACTGAACTTTTTATATCCCTAAGGAATAGCTAACACTAACATCCTGGTTATGCTGTTAAAACTGTCACATTAGATGGTACCTTACTAAAATAAGATTCGAAATAGAAATTTGCATTATTTGCTATTTCCTTCACAATCCCATATTACCCTAAATAAGGAGAAAAAGGTTTTACCCTTGTATAGAGGCTCCTCATTTTTCCACAATTTATGCATTTTCACTTTTTAACAAAAAAAAAAAAGTTTTTTCCCTGAAGAAATTCAGTATATGAAGAAGTACAACACTAGATTATTTTATTCTGTGATGTAGGAAACACCTTTTGACTTTTATTAAACTCCTTGCTGAGTTTCTGATTACTTGAATCAAGTGGTTATTACATGAAGTCCTAGAGAAGTGTAGAACTAAGAAGAGAGAAGTCAAACTCTACACTCGATTTTTCAGTGCTGCTTAAAAATGCCCTCAAATTTGTCAAATGAAAGTGCTACTTTATTGTGGATAGAAATTCCAAACTTTATCTTCCTACAAGTTATTTTCTTCACTTACCTGAGTTAAACTGTATAAGTATGAAGAAAAAGTGGTGTCTGGGAATAAAGTTAATACTCTAAAAAATAATGTATATAAGGAATTTTACTTTCTGAAACTCTGTTAGGAATAGATCACTTTTTTTTTTTCCTTATCAGATGTTGTCTAAAATGATTGGGAAATAGCATCTGTAAATATTTCTTAATTGGTAATTTGTGAGAAGTAAGCTGCTAGTGTCCTATATTTAGGCATTCTGGATTTTACAGTGGTCTCAGAGTATCGTATAAAGGCACATCTGCAATGTAACTACTTTGGCTATACACTGAGGATTCTCTTTCTTCATAATCTACTTTTAAGTGGATAAAGGATAAATATCTGTATCTGAGCTACTCACTCTAGACTAAATTTTCAGTTGAAAGAGAAAGTAATTTGTCTCACTTGCTTCAGGCACCTCTGTCTCTCACTTACATACCCTGGAAATGTTGATGCCTCAGGAAGGAAAAAAAGGCCTAGACTGGATGCCTGATTTTGAGATAGCAAAGTTAGAGCAAGCAGATCCCACCCTTTCTAATGAGTAATCCTCTCTTTTTACTACCTATGAAAGTTGAACAAGAGAGGTTTTGATATGACCAAATGCTTTTGCAAACTCAAGAAAATCTGTATTTGGATGAACCTCAAAGTAGGTTTTGTTCCAAACATTTGTTCAGCTCTGCCAAGTGAACTGAGGGCCTCTGCAGAGAAAACACTGTTGTTTCTTATCTCAGTATGGGAGCTGAGTGATCAGAGTGACAATATGAACAATAAAGCCCCTATCAGCTGCAAGATTTCTGAAGCATACAGCCAATATATTTTCTTATTATCTAAAAAGCAGCTTAAGCATTAAGTTGTTTGGTTTCACTATCTTCATTTCATCATAGAAATAAAAATGTATTAAATCCCACCGGGAGCTGGTCAATTCACTTGTCTTAATAAAAGACACAATTTGGCTCAAATCCCAGATCATGTAGTAATTATCCCACTTTTCAGTAAAAAGCTTTTTGGGTTATTTAAAAATTATGGTGAGCAAGGAATAAGTTAGCATTCAGGAATTAGAGCTAACAACTTCATTAGGAATTTTTATCTGAATACAGACTGAGGAAAAATGACAGAATCTGGTCCCTGGAAAATTCATATAATAATTTATTGTCAAGGAAAAAAATGTGCATCCTATACGGCCAAAGACCTCAGGTTAAGCTACAACATATTGTTTATATTTCAGAGCAGAGCTATGCAGTTCAACTAACAAGGTAAAATACCTACAACTGTATGTTGCATTGTTCCTCTTTCAGAGGAAAGGCTACAATATCATTGAAGCTGCAGCAATCATAGGAGAAAAGACTGTATTACTGCACTATATGCATTCTATAACCATTTCCACCTCATAACATTAAATGGGATTGCAGTCTCTTGGTAGTTGGCTTAGAAGCAGCCCACATGGAGCCCAACAGGCACATGCCTCCACATCTTACAGCTACCTGCCATACCACAGGCCTTCTTCAGTGGATTGTCCTCCATTGCTGGAAGCAGTGTTCCCCTCCCAGAGCCGATTTCTGGCATCTGTCACTTCAGCTCAGAAGCCATGGCTTAATGTCAATGAGAAGTCAATTAAGAAATATCTACATATTCATGACACTCTCAGGCATTATGCACACAGTGAGCTGGTAAAAGCTGGAATGCTGTCCCTGAGCTAATGTAATAAGGACTGTAATAAAAGACTTATGGTATTAATAATTTTTAGCAGTGTCATGTTGGTACTGTACTTCAGCCTGTGCTTTGGCTTGAACTAAAATAGAGTTGTATCATTATTATTTTAAGCCTTACATAAGAAGGCAGTGATAGCAAGCATTAATGCACTGTGTAACCCAGTATTAAATACTCTTGTAAAAAAAAGATGTGCTGGAATATAATCTGAGTTAAAGCTTTCCTTCCTACTATAATTTTAGCAAATTATGCTTAGTTAATACATTTTAAATTAGTTTTTCTTTTGAGAGTAGAGTTGGGATTAGACTAGAAATAAGTTGAAGGCAATCTTTCTCACTGTTGGAATATTTTGGCATTTTTCCAGATAAAAGGAAAAACACAAAACAAATGGAGACACATGCAAAACCAAGGAACTCATACTTTTATGAAACCTCAAAAGAACTGGAGGAAGAAGCTAGTCAAATTTATCAAATGCACTTGGTTTAGAGACTGCAGGAAACACTTTTTTCCCTGAGTCTCTTTTCTCTGTTAATGTTTAGCATCTCAGATTTGTGATACTTCAACACAGTGCCAATAGATGCTAAGCAAACTAGTCGGGAAAATCTCATCCACTTTTGTCAGCCTTCCTATCAAACATCACTTTGTCTCATGGGGTATTTCTTCTTAAGCTTAGAAAATGCTTTTATGTGTTAGCTATTTTCTTGTAAGGTTGTCATGATGGCAGTAGAGTTTTGTTTATGAAAGACTGCTGAGCAGAACCTTGCAGGTTCACCTTGCAAGAGCTTGCAAGAACCAACCCTTTGAAAGCGTGACTGGAGATTTGAGTGATATAAACTCCAAAGAGTCATCCTCTTTCCAGCTCCACTGCTGCTCCATTCAAGCTGGACCCAGAGTTTTTTACTGTCTTACAGCATCACAAGGAAAAGCAGTGCCAAGGCCCCTCTCCTGCTCTATGCTGAAAACAGAATGATCATGCTAGGTCTGATCTACAGTGACATGGAATGATCACAGCTTTCAGTAAAGCACAAGCACCAGATGCTCAGTACTTCTGCAGGGAAGGTCACTATCTAATATTGATAGAGTCTTTCACACTGTAATCCACCATCCTGCACACAAAGTTCAGGATCTAAGGCACTTTCACTACTAAGCAGGAAAACAATACAAACTTTATATCGCTAACGGGTATAAGGATCTTTACTTGTCCTGTATCTCTTGCAGTTTGAAACCTTCAGAGAAGTGGCAGTCTGTTAGTCACGTGCCTTTCTAAGCTTTACTGTGACTAGGAATCAATACTGACACCAAGGCTTTTACTCACTTTGACTGTTTCCCCACTGAAAAATACCTATGTCAAAGCATCACATTGACTAGAGTCTTACAAAGTTTGTCGTCTGAACAGTTGAATTTCACTGTTGGGAAAATCTCATGCCACAGTCTTCCTCTGTAGAACCAGAGGTTATAACAGAGAGTTTTTTGCTAGGTTGAGGAGACAATATGTATCTGCATCCCTGTCTCTTGTAAAAGTTGGCCAGGGTTGCCAGCCATGCCAAAAAATACCACTGGAGATTCTCTTTCAGAAGTGATGGTCCTGGATGATTCATCTGGAAATGTTTCCATCTGCCTCTGGAACTCTGCCCACAAAACCAAGGCACTTCAACTGAGTATCAATACCTGTTATGTCCTTTATTAAAGATAAAGTAAAATAAATACCTTATTTTACCATAGCAATAATGTACTTCTTCTGATGTATTTACTGATGACTATAACAGTTCATGTACGGCTTGCCACTTAATATCAGTCCTGTGGTTTGTAACGTACCTGAGGCAATCAGTAATCCCACAGAAATGCTCTTACTTGTTCCTTCTTAATCACTAATTGCAACAAGAATCTTGGATGCAGTGATAATAGCATTTTATGTAGTAAAATGTAAGTCAAAATATATATATTTAGCCCAACATGGTTGAATGGAACTGGGTTTATGAACCGCTAAAATTAAGATCTTTCTCTCAGAAAACATAACTGAATATAGAAATATAGAGCATTGCTAAATTCTATAGAATAGAGAAATATAATTAAACCAGTTTAATTTTCTAACTTTGGAAGGGGCTCATCTCCAAAATAATGCCAGGATCAAATGAGGCAATTTGGTATCTCTTCTACACTGCTTCTTCTTTCACACCCCTCATCTCATATCCCACACACAGATGGAGTACTTCTTAAACAGGCTGGAGTACTTCTTAACCAGGAGATTTATTGGACACATTAGTCTTTAAGGAGCCTTTAAGACTTAGTAGATGTTGCTGATGTCTAACAAAATAAAATATTATAGAGTACCAGATGCTCCAGAAAACTTTTAATTCTGCAGTTACACCTGTGCTTTAATAAAATCAAAGGCATCAAGTGTAACGAAAACCTGAATACTATAATAGTAGAGCCATTGCTTACCCTATCAGGGGACCAAGGGAAATGCAGTGGCTGTGATGGTATGAAAAAGGGTATAGTAATAGGCCAGTAATTTCAAGAGCTTAAAAGGGAGAAACATCATAAGAGGAAACTGTGATATCAGAGGAAAAAAACAACCCAAAAGTTAAAGATAGGATTTTAGAGGGATTTCAGACTCATTTATGAGAAGACTACTGATTCACCAAAACTAAAATTATAATCTCTTTACAAAATTCAAACTCCACATAAATCAGTGTCAAAATCTGACTGAAATCCAAATGAGGCAATATTTCTATTGAAATGAATAAAATTAGAGCAGATGTGAGTCAACTAAAAGCATTTGTCATGTCCAGCCAAACTAACTTAAACAGAATTGAGTTTACGGGCACCCTTCACACCAAGCAATGTGTAGAACAGTGCACATGGATGAGAATTTAGCAAAGGACTTGGGTAGTTTGATTTCTTAAATTATACATGTTTGCTCTGAACTGTATACACACTGTATTGTCTGTTCTATTTGTGTTAGAAATGAATGGCAAAGATATAAACAATTTATAAGGGCAGTACACACTGAGTGGTTTCAAAACCCTAGAGATTAGTGAATAATAAATATAACCAGGCCTTTTGTTAGTACCTTAATGCTTCAGTGTTTAGGTCACATAGAATTATGGTGCTAATGTCATTTTTGGGATGAGATGGTTATTAAAATCACAATGTTTCCAAAAGTTTCACTGCATAAAATAGAGTCTGATGAGGATGGAGAAATGAGACAAAGGAATTAATAAGATTTGTTTACAGCCCCAGAAGAAGTCAGTCACCGAAGTTTCTATTCTGTTCTGTTATACTCCATTCTATTATATTCAGCTTGTGCCACTGCCCTCATCCTCACAACATCCAAGAACATCCCAAGAGTTGCTAGACAATATGTTCTGTATGTTTCACTTATTATTTGCTTTTGAAAGTATTGCAAAAGACTCAGCCATAAGACTGGTTTTGGATTTGAATTCTAGTTATTTTTTTGTTGTTGTTTCCTTGTTTTGGATTGGATATGGAGCTCGCCTCATGGAGCTGTAAAAGGAAAAGGGAAGAGTAATTTTTGTTTTGACTTAAGACAAATGTTTTGCAGTCCTCTATGTTTTCAGTACCCAGGCTGAGATCAAATGCCTGTACATTGTGCTTGCCATGGGCATGGAGGCATTCAAAGTGGTCTTCCGACCATGTGATTTAGGCGGTTCAAGCTCCCACACAAACTTTAGCTGCCTACAAGAGTCCCAGTACTTGAGCTTTCAGCAATAACCTGGATCCAGACCACTGAGCACCATAAGGCTAAAGACACACATCTCAAATACCATTTGAGATCTTAAAGACAGTGTAAGTAATGCTGGGGAGGTTAGCAATCCTTTTGATAGTCCAAGATGTTAAAGAAATGTGTAAGTGGTCTTGTGCTACCTAAAGTTTCCTGTGTTGATAATTTCATGTCTAGTTCTATGGCAGATTTATAGGCTAGCCAACAGTGATTGGAGAGTATAAAATGAAAGCACATAACCTTCCACTGCAGGGGACCATCAGGTTCTTAGCCAGTAGAAAATTGCAGTTGGTCTCCTACTTCGGCAGGACTCACACCTTCCACCAACCAAATGCTTGCAAACTCCTCAAAAACGTGGCTTTAATTTCATGCAGACACAAGCTGCTCAATATTCACAAAGGCTCAGCAACGCCGAGTTAGCTGTTAATTCTCAATCTGCCTGCTGACACTCACACCACAACACAGAATCATAGAATGGTTTGTGTTGGAAGAGACTTTAAAGACCATCTAGTTTCAATCTCCCTGGCAAAGGCAGGGATGCCACCCACTAGATCAGGTTGCTCAGGGCCCCATCCAACCTGTCCTTGAATACTTCCAGGGATGGGGCATCCACAACTTCTTTGGGCAATCTGTTCCAGTGCCTCGCTACCCTCTGAGTAAAGACTTTCTTCTTAACATCCAATTTAAATCTCTCCTCTCAGTTTAAAGCTGTCCGATCACAGTCTGCCCGCGAAAAACGCCGCTCTCAACCTTTCCACAGCAGAAGGACGACCCGAGATTATTTTTTAATACCTTTTTCCCACCTCAGTTTCCAGAGGGGAGCACGTTCTTTCCCTGTTCCTGGCGCTG
>VXAY01006269.1:377501-402260 GCA_013399855.1 Oxyruncus cristatus
GGCGGTCGCGGCAGCCCCTCGGCCCGCGGCAGCCTGCAGGTGAGGGCCGGGCGGAGCGAGGGGGGAGGCGCCGCGGCCGGCCAGCCGAGCCCGACTTCGCACGCAGCAGCGAAATCGGCAGCAAATTGGAAAAAAAAAAAAAAGCCCCACGAAACAACTCGAAAAACCGTACATACGTGTGTATGTTTGTTGGGTCTTTTTCTCTTGGATTCGATCGCCAAAGATCAGAGCAGCCGCGAAAAGTTTATTTTTGTTGCTGCTGCCTGCGCGGGTTGTGACAGAGCCGCGAAAAGGGGGAATGGGTGATTAGAAAGAGGGGAAGGAGGAAAAATTTCCGCCGTGGAGGCGATGCCCGAAGTTACTTTCGGGGAACCCTTTTCCGTATGTGAGGAGTGGGCGACGCGCTTGCCAACGCGGGCAACTTTCTCCGCGCAGCCCCTCCGCGGCTCCGCTCTGCAGCTCGTGTTTTTCGCCGGCAGCAGAGGGGACCCCGAGGGGCTGCCGGAGATGTCTGGCGGCGAGGCTGAAGCCGCTGGCTCCGCGGCCGCGGGACGCGCCTGGAAGGCGGCACCTCCGTCGGGACCCCCGCTTGCTGCGCGGTGCCTCCGCTGCCCCGGTGGCCCCTGGGCATGCGGAAAAATAGATTTCGAGACGGGGCCTGGGGTAGAGGCAGCAAGGGACGCTTGTCACATTTCTGCTGTGGTAGTGGAAGAGAAGGAGTAACTGTTTGGGGGTGTGCAGTGGGATGCCCTGGTTTGGGATGCGCGTGTGGTGGGGAGGGGAGGTGCTGCTGGTGAGAAAGGGGCGAGCTTGGGGCGGAGGGAAAAGGGAAGATGTCACGTCGGGGCGCAAGTGCTGCTGGGGGGCGGGGGGAGTCAGTCTGCCTCTGGGCCATTCTAGCAGTGCGTATTTGCTGTGGGGAATGCAGCTGGTGTTGCCTCAAGGGTACAGATGGTGATGCCCTGGAAGAAGCTGCTATACTGGAAGGAGAAGATGGTGGGGAGAGGGAGGATGGCTTCATGTTGCAGATGCAGCACTCTCTGCTAGAATTGGCAGTGGGGGAGGCAGTGGGCGGGGGGAGGCGCCACCCCTTCCTCACACCCGTGTGCCTCTCTCTTCTCAGCACTTGCTCCTCTTCCTGCTCTTCGTTGGGCCTTTCAACTGCTTTGCCAGTTACAGCCGTGCCACCGAGCTCTTCTACAGCCTCAACGAGGGGCTGCCTGCAGGGGTGCTCATCGGCAGCCTGGCCCGTGACCTGCGGCTCCCAACAGCTGGTGGGCAGCACCCTGTGGTCCCGCGGCCCCCACTCTCCTTCACTCTGGCCTCCCATGGCTTGGGGGGACAGTATGTGCAGCTGGACAACCGCTCCGGGGAGCTGCACACCTCGGCCGTGGAAATCGACAGGGAAGCTTTATGCGTGGAAAGCAGTGGGGCCACTGTCTTTGGATCATCTGCTGTCTCCCCTTCCTCCCCCTCATTTGAGCCATGTCTGTTGCTGCTGGACGTGCTGGTACTGCCACAGGAGTACTTTCGCCTGGTGAAGGTAAAAATTGCTATCCGTGATGTCAACGACAATGCTCCCCGCTTCCCTGTGCCCCACATCCATCTCTCGGTGCCCGAGAATGCACCTGTGAACACCCGCCTGGCTATTGAACACCCGGCCCTTGACCCTGACATGGGCACCAACAGTGTCCAGACCTACCGCCTGCGAGATAACTATGGCGTCTTCACCCTGGATGTGGAGGAGAATGAGAGTGGGGAGAGGACTCCCTACCTGATTGTTATGGGGGCACTGGACAGGGAGACACAGGAGGAGTATGTCACAGTCATCGTTGCTGAGGATGGGGGTACACCTCCACTTGTGGGCAGTGCCACCCTCACTATTGGCATTAGCGACATCAATGACAACTGCCCCCAGTTCAATGACTCACAGCTCAACGTCACCCTTTACGGAAATGCCAGCCTAGGGACACGTGTGGCTACTGTCCATGCAGTAGACATGGACCTTGGATCCAATGCCCGGGTCACCTACTCCTACAGCCAGAAGGTCCACCAGCCATCCAGAGACTTGTTTCACTTGAATGAAAGCACAGGAGCCATCACACTCTCCACTAAAGTTGATGGGGACACTTCAAAGCTACACAGGCTGATCATACTGGGCAATGGTCCTGGATGCATCCCTGCTGTGATCACAGTTCTAGTGACCATCATCAAAGTCATGATGAGGCCACCTGAAGTTGTACCTCGTTTCATAGCTAATGAAGTGGAAGGGGTGGTTTACTTAAAGGAACTGGAGCCTATCAACACACCTATAGCATTTTTTACCATCAAAGACCCTGATGAAAAGTACAAGGTCAGTTGCTATTTGGATGGTGATGGGCCTTTCAGACTTTCACCATACAAACCATACAACAATGAGTATCTGTTGGAGACCACAAAGCCTCTGGACTTTGAGACACAGCAGCTGTATGAAATCTCTGTAGTTGCATGGAACTCAGAAGGATTTCGTGTCAACAAAATAATCAAAGTACAGGTCCTGGATGACAATGACAACTCACCTGTTTTCTCTGAACAGCTAATAGAATTGTCCATTGAGGAGAACAATGTTCCGAATGCTTTTTTGACCAAACTGCATGCTACTGATGCTGACAGTGGAGAAAGAGGGCAAGTGTCCTATTTCTTAGGTCCTGATGCCCCTTCCTATTTTGCTTTAGATAAAACCACAGGAGTTCTTACGGTTTCCACCCAGCTGGACAGAGAAGAAAAAGAAAAATACAGATATACTGTCAAAGCAGTAGATTCTGGCTTCCCTCCAAGAGAATCAATAGCAACTGTTACCATCACTGTATTGGATAAAAATGATAACAGTCCAAGATTTATAAATAAGGATTTCAGCTTTTTCGTGCCAGAAAACTTTCCAGGTTTTGGTGAAATTGGAGTTATAAGTGTCACAGATGCTGATGCAGGGCAAAATGGATGGGTTGCCCTTTCGGTTCTGAATGGAAGTGATATTTTTGTCATAGATACGGGAAAAGGAGTTTTGAGAGCTAAAGTCTCCCTGGACAGGGAGCAGCAAAGCTCCTACGTTCTGTGGATTGAAGCAGTCGATGGCGGTGATCCTGCCCTGTCTTCTACAGCAAAAATAACTATCCTTCTTCTGGACATAAATGATAACCCCCCTTTGGTCTTGTTTCCTCAGTCTAATATGTCTTACTTGTTGGTCCTTCCTTCTACCCTTCCTGGCTCTCCCATTACTGAGGTCTATGCTGTCGATAAGGACACTGGCATGAATGCAGTCATAGCTTACAGTATCATAGGAAGGAGAGGCCCTCGACCTGAGTCGTTTAGGATCGACCCCAAAACTGGTAATATCACCTTGGAAGAGTCACTGATGCAAAATGACTATGGCCTCTATCGTCTGCTTGTAAAAGTTAGTGATCACGGCTATCCAGAACCTCTCCATTCCACTGTCATGGTGAACCTTTTTGTCAATGATACAGTTAGCAATGAGAGCTACATCGAAAGTTTGTTAAGAAAGGAGCCTGATATCAGTATAGAAGAAAAGCAGCCACAAATATCCATAGAGCCTACACATAAAAAAATGGAGTCAGCATCTTGCATGCCTACCTTGGTAGCTCTTTCAGTCATAAGCTTGGGTTCAATTGCTTTAGTAACAGGGATGGGCATTTACATTTGTCTAAGAAAAGGGAAAAGGCATCACAGCGAAGATGAAAACTTGGAAGTACAAATTCCATTAAATGGAAGAATTAACCTGCACATGTTGGAGAAGAAACCAGTGGAGATTTCTAACATTTGATGTTTCTTTGTGTATAAATCCAACATCTGAAAAGCCCTGGACAACACTGAAACACCTAGCCATGGGTTGTATTGACAGAGGTTGCAATGAAGGACTGATAATTTATAACTTAATAATATTATAATTGTAAATAGCGGTTTACAGTTTTTTAAATTCAAATTCAGTGTACAGCTTTTTTATGAAATGTTGCTAACTAACAGCTAGCACCCTGACTATAAAGACGTCGACATCATTTCCAGCTTTCATAAATCAATAAGATCAGTGAACACAAAAAAGGGGAAGGTAAGATGATTGTTTAAACTCAAGTTTTAAAAGTCTTTTTAACCACAAGAGGGCATCAGATGCTCCTGAGCAGGGAACTGTTCGAGGTACTGTCCATGAGATAAACAGAGTATATTTTAAATATATTGATTTTAATATATAGTACCTATTGGCATACAGACGTTTAACTGCTACAAAAAAAAAAAAAGTCTGTCCCAATGTATGTATAATCAAACAATGTTAAAATGCACTAGTAATAAAAACCAGAATGTTTATTACCTCACAAGTAAAGCTTATACAGTAGGATAGAAGAGGCATTAACAAGAAGTGCAATTCCTGTTGAGCAAGAATGCAAGATATTGTAATGAGAATCTGAACTGCTGTGACATATCATGTTTCATTTTTCTCCAGATTTCACCCTCATTGTCAATTGCAGCAGCAATCTGCTGGTCATTTTTATGGAAAAGTTATATTTAATATTTCCTACAGAAAATAATGACAGAGCCCCATGCTCATCCTCGTAAACATGCCAGATGCAAGGAAGCAAGGGAATGGCTAAATCTTTAGTTGTCACAGAAGTGGTGATATTTTTTGTACTTTGAGCAATCTGTCAGTAGTACTCCATCAGTTTGGTTGTGTAATAGATTTTTTTTCATGTGTTACTTTGGAATCTGATCTGCCAGATGAAAACAAAAATCACTTCATATTCTAAGGAATTGTAGGACTTTGTTTATTCTGACTGTTGCTCCTTTCTGGATTGGTATTTCATGTGAAAGATCTTGTTTCTGACTTTTGGCGACCATTCCTGGCTCCTTTTCATTGGCTTTGATTTTGGATTAGATCCAAAATCTAACTTGTAAGACTGGTGGCATATTTCCTTGATAATTTATTCTTTGCTATATCTTCTGCAACAAAGCAGCAATTTCAACAGTGTTGTATTACTTTCACTTTATTTTAAGAGCTGAGAACTATCTTTTGTATGATGATTGCATCAAATTTCTCTGTGTGAACAAGATAAATTAGTGTTATGCTTAAAACAGATTATTTTGATTTCTGGCATCATATGTCTGTAATGTACCAAGAGTGTTTATATGTCTGCAAATTAAAGCTATATATTTTCATAATAACTTATTCTCTATCTCCGAGGATTTTAATTATTCAAAAATTATTATTTTAGTTGCAAGAACTGCATATTTCACAAATGCCTAGGTACTGGCTTTCTTGTCTGGCATGTCATAATAATTCCCCAAATTAGTGCACTTCAAAGTTATTAATGACAGTTTATGCTGTACTTTTTGAAATTATCAGCAAAGACAATCGTATTTCAGCTGATGCTGAAATGGTGTCGCAGCTCATACCTGTTTTAAAAGTAGGGAATGCAATTTGAACCAGTTTTTGATTTTTCTCTCCATGACTGGCACGTTACTTCATCTTGAACCTATTGAAAATTTGGAGCTTCTATAGATACTGGTTCTACTTAGCTTAAGTAAGAGTATTAACACAATACCTATGATTTGCCATTCTAGCTATGGGAAGAAAAAAGGCTGTTTTTTCAGGTTAGAATATTTTCTGTTTATGCACAATTTGATAGCTGTGTTTAATGAAAAACTAATTCAGCCTGTCAGAGCTTTGTGGTCAGTCTCCTTCTTTATTTTCATATTATCAAAATATGAAAATGGTGTGTATCTCTGAAATGGTTTGCTGCAAAAAGACATTGTTTCTTAGAAGAAAAAATACGTTGTATTTTCAGGCTTCAGTATTAGGCATACTCTGTATTGCTGTAGTAAGGAAGCTTGATACTCTGCATTTTTCTCTTTAATAAGGAAGCAAGGTAGCTGAAAGACAGGATTGTTTTTATTGCTCCTCTCTTATTTGAATTAGCAGTCCAACATATTGTCAAGACAGTTTAAACAGGAGCAAACTCAAGACTTCAGAAATACAATAAAACCATGATCTGATCTCTCAGTGTGTTCATGAGACACTAGACATACACTTTTATTCAGGTTTGACAAATACATAGTCTTGACCCTGTTTGATTAAGGTTTGTTTAAACATGCTGTTCTTGTTGCTTTTTTTGTCTGTTTGTTTAGTTCAAGCACATTCCTAATGGGTAATAAAATATAATGTTATGAGCCTGTTAAAACCAAAGTACTGCTCATGAAGCATTTCACTCATAATCTTCTACACATTTAAAGAAAATGGTTTTAAAATCATACCTTCGGCCATACACACCGTTAACTTGTGAAAAAGACTGTACAATGAAGAAGACCTCATAGATCACATTTTTGCCTCACTGTGAGTAGCCTTTCTGTAGGTAATGTCACTGAAAATGGAAAAATATGCAGTGAACTGTTTGGTTTTTTTTTTTTTTTTCCATATTTTGTGTTACTTAAAAAGCATACAGCTGCAAATAATAAACATGAAAGTTAAGCCTGTGATGTTAAGCCTAACAGTGAGGAAAAATACCAAAACAGAAGTCTTAAGATCATAGAACCTGGGAATTTCTTCCTAAGAAAAAAAAATTCTCTTTCTCACTTGTAAAATTCTTGATGCTGGCAGAATAGCAAACATTTCTGTGATGTTGCTGTTTCCAAAGTATCCCTTATCGAAATCCTTTTCACATGAAAACACATTTTTAATGAGTATAACTGAAGTAAATTAGACTCAGATATAAAAGGCCTGTTTTATCACCACCTTGTGCAGTGCACTTGCCAAAATATATGCAGATCTTGTCGTCACTGGTAGTTGAGCTGGCACAAAAATAAATGTCTTATTCATTTACAGTGTCCATTGAACAATATTAGGGTGAGTGGATGCCCCTTGTTCATTTTTATAAAAAATGAGATTGTCCTAGGTTTTGTATTGCCAAAGCTTCCCTAACCTGCCATGCAAACACTTTTTCATTAGAATTAACAAATTAAAAAATGAAAGACAAGAATGGGCAGTGAGCCCAGTGGCAATGGACAGAGAAAATCAGTCTTCTCTTTCTGCTTCATTTTATTCTTTTTTAAAGAACTGCTTGAAGTTACTGTTTTGATGAGAAACTGACCTAACACCTGGCTGAATATCAATAAAGGGTGAAAGGAGAATTAGAGCACATTGCTTTTTCTTATGTCAAAACTCAAAAAACAATTAATCTTGTGGCCTTTTATGTCCATTTTTCAGTATCAAGGTTCAAATATGCGACTGTGCCAGAGCCTGCTGAGAAGAATGTGAAAAGTTTCCACTATCTTAACAGGACATCCAATGAGAAGCACAGTGTTAGCAAAACTTGGCCTCTATGACAGCAGTGACAAACCCTTGATTGCTGACTGGGGTTTCATTGCAAGTTTTCTGTCCCTAACTGCTATTTTGGGACAATTTCATTAAAATAGTCAAACACATGAAGATAATGGGTAGTTTATGACTAGTTTTTCACCTCCTGGTTCAAAGCATTGAGCTTTAAGGTAGCAGTGGCCTACATCTCAGAAATACCTTGCATTTTGGCTCATAAACCAATATAAAAGTATAATGTTATATAAAGTTAAACAGCTCTGTTTTTCACATTATGGATGAGAAAAATACCTCCATTCTTATACCACAGATTGATAGGCTGCATAATTTCTCTAACGTTGTATCTGAATGTTTCAGTGATTTCTGCTATATTTATATTCTGGTTTCATCACAGAGTGCATTTTAAAAGCCAAATTTCAATTCCAGTTTTTTTCTGATGGTAGTACTTTGAGTAGTTGCTAAGAAAACATTGTTCTGAATGAAGAAACGTTGAATCATTTATGATGCATTCAGTCATTTATTCCACTACTTGTAAAAACAAATATAGGCTTACATATTGCAGTTGAAGGTTTTAATATGGCTAGGTAGTGCTGCTGGTAAGTAGCAAGCATTTAACAGAGATACATTATAAGGAATTATTTCAACCGTGTTCAAATCTAGAGGACTTTCATTTTAAGCATCATGTTGGATGTTGGTCTACTTCCAGCAGCCCTTGCAATATCTATTCAATCTACTGTCCAAACTATTTTGTCACTTTTTCCATCTTCGAGGTTTGGAGTAAGTATTCATCCTCAGAGAAAACCAGTGAGGTGAGAACTCTTACCTCCTTATGCGTAACAGGAGCAACAGCTTGCTTCCTCTACCTATATGGCAGCATCCCATGCTACTTGGGATGCCTTAAGGTATCCCACCTGTCCTTCAGCTGCACTTCTGGAAGAGTGCAAGCTTTCTCTCAATGAACTATCATATATGCCAGCTCAGTGCAAATGCTTTGGATATTTTAGAAGATGTTCAGTAAACACAAATGTGTGTTGAATTGAGTCTTTGGTGTGATTTATCTCTATATTTACGCATCTACGTTGAAGTGTCGACAGACAGGTATTGAGCACTGAGCTGGGAGTCTGAGCTTCCGCTATAATTTGTGAATTTTGTCAGCACAGTCAATAGAACCAGAGTTTGCCCTAAAGCAGGCATTCGGGGCAAGGTTTAGCTGCTCTGAAAATTAGTATCAAGTGCTATCTAGATTGCCCTTGCGTATCTCAAGCTTCTGTACAGTGCTGTCAGGAAGTCTTGTGCCCTCCTAGAGTCGTAGTTAGATGCCAGGAGAGCAAAGCAGCACCTAAAATCACGTGAAAAAACTATGGATAGGCGTGCATATCCCACTGGTGACACAGGTTGTGTATCAGCCTTTCAACTCCACTGAATAGAGCTTCACAGACTATAATGGGAACATCTGATCCTGAGCATCAGAGCCAAAAAAGACCTATAAGCCTAAAATGTAACCACCATCATACCTAATTGATAAGCTCTGAAACCTAATTTAGTAGGTTTTTTTTAATGCAGCATTGCATGCAAGTCACTCCTGTAGAATACAGTAAAAGAAGATGTATCTTATACATATTCACTGATGAGGATGTGAGAAAATTTTGTTATTTTTCAGATGTTCTCAGTTGTGCATTCGGAGGTGATGCTAAAGGCATCTCTTGGTAAGGACAGTCTCTGGCCTTCTTTTGGAAACTGAGCTATTGTGTTGATAATACACAGACTCAAATGTCAGAATCCCAGGGCTGAGGAGACACAATCATGCTTGTCCACTAGAGAGCATTCCAAGGAACTGGAAATACTTATCCTTGAAATGGTGCTCCACACACTTTCAAAACTTTTTTTTAAAAAATCAGTGAGAGTCAAGGGGGGAGAAAACCAGGGAAAACACAGTCCTGTGCTCTTCCCTCCATGATGAGCAGCTTCTAGTAAAAAAAAAAAAAATTTGAAACTGAAACAGTTACCTTAAATTTTTCAGAGGTATGAGTCTGTCTCCTCAAAGAGAATCATCTCAAACCTATTACCTTTTTTTGTGCTGTAATCCTATTAAAATTACCATCTCGTGACAGTTATGGGGTAAAAGTTGCTCATCCTCTCTCTAAGGCTCTATTTTTTGAGGAATGTATTTATAAAGGGCCTGGCTGACGGAATACAAAGCAGACCTGCTTCTCAGGAATTGTTTTACTTCAGGATGGACTGAAGTGGAAGAGAACAGAAGAGAGCAAGAATAAGTAAATGCAGTCAAAATGAAAGGGCCCTTTGCTAAGACTGCTTGTGGGTAACAAAAATAAGTGCTCAGAAACAATAAAAAGAGTTGTTCTGGATCTACTGGATTTATTATGTATTATCAGTAGTGAGTCCCCTTTCAGCAATATATCATCCTTTTTCTTAGCATATAAGCATGAGAGCTTGTTGCAGAGCACTGGGATTTCGTGACACAGTGTACTAACACAAAATACAGTAAAAACCGATTCTCATTGTCAGCAGGTCACAATTGTATAGAGAAATCAAGGCTTTGAGTAGAATATCCCTAAAGTGTCTGTTTCATGATGATAACAGTGTTCTCTTTTCATGGTGCCTTTCTGTAGTGTTACTACATTGGATGCATTCATTTTTGCTAACTCAGGACAAAAACATCTCATTACAAACATTTGCATCTTCTCAGACAAAATAAAAGCTGATACTGTGGCACAGTTTTTCCTGTGAATGCTGTTAATGAAATGAGAACTTATTTTGTGACAATACAGAAATAGCAGACATGCTTCTGTGCTCACTTTCCTTAAAATGCATAATGTTAGGGTAACCTTCCTCTTCACCTTTATAAACAGAATAAGCATTTCATGACAGTATGACAAGAGGGTTCTGATATATCACTGTGTTAACACAGTGTAGATCCTGCAGATGTTTTCTACTGAAGTATGTTCAAATGGCTGCTTTGCATATCTCTATAGAAGTTCCAGAAGTCATACACATATGTCAGTGTCTCTTTTTTGTTAGAAAAGGCCACACAGTTGTATTGATGTACTCTTTTATTTATGTCTGTTTAACAAGGTAAGCTTAGCTGAATTGAAAACACAGGGATGCTCATCTCTAACTGGCTTTTCTTTGAATTTGAATTTTGAAACATCATGTATGAGGTTAGACACCTAAAAAGTAGATATGTAAGTATCTGAAAAGCAGTAATGGAAGAAGGCTTGCAGGAGAAGGAGATGTTCTGGAGTAAAATTCCATCTTGAAAGTTCAATATAGCATAACTAATGTGTTAAGTATTAAGTAATTTATCAAGCTTCTCAAGGATATTTTTCAGTGTGCTCAGGCACAATGAAAACAATTCAGTACCTTCAGCTGTATACATATAGGATACATCCTCCAAGTCTTTGCTGCAGTCCTTTCAGGAGGTGAGTAGCCTCATCTCTCACTAATGTAAATCCAGTTTAAAAGTATTCAATATTCATATTAAAATATAGTTTAATATGAAAAAAAATCAAACCAGCCAATATTGTCCATCCCCATTACAGCTGCTTTAAAGGCATTAAAAATGAAATATTACAGGGTCAGAATACTTGTATTGGTTGTAAATTACATTTGCTATTACCTTTGATATTGAATCTTTCAACATCTATCCAACAGTAATTTTATTTGACAGAATGTATTGGACAAAGAACTTAATCAGCAACATTTTTATCACTTACAAAATATTGGAACAAAATCCACAAGATTCTTTTTTTGCCCAATTTTATCTTTTGGAATAAAAATTACATTATTAAAAAGCAATACTTTTTTTTTCTCTTATTATCAACTGTGATACAGCATCGTAAGGGCATTACAGAGCATTCAAAGATTTTTCATATTTTATTCAGAATCTGATAGTATATTCTAATTTTCCAAATACACTTTTAAACTTTGGCTTGCAATATAATGAAAGACAGAGGTTTCAGTATTAGCAACATCCAGAAATGCCAGGTCATGAGGGGTTCCCAGCACAGATTCATGTAATCCAAACCTCATGAATCTGTATAAGCAATTTAGGAGTGCACGTACCTAAGATTGCTTCTGTAATAAAGGCAACTCTAGATGTCTCTTATTCCCCTCTTATTGGGAATGCAGATAGCTTATAACATACCTGCAGTGCTCTCAGTTCACACCAAAAAGACATTATAGCAGGGCCCTCACAAAGGTGCCTTGGGTAAATATCTCAAATTAAACAGAATGAATCCAGACTATGTAGTAGAACAAGAGACAACTGTCGTATTTTCCTTTCTCAGTTAGAGAGGGTGGGAAACACTCCTAAAGTGTTGCCACATATAAAATCTCTATATGTGCTGAGACAACTTCCAAGTATGGAATTTTTTGTGTTAGTGTTTGTTTGTTTGTTTTTTTAATTAATCTGTGTGTGGAAGTGAATTTCTTTGAAGTGATAGGGACAGCTGCATTTGGCAGAACTGGCGTATTTTTTACCATGTCACTTGCTGTTTGTAAAAATAAAAATCCACAAATCATAAAAAGAATGAAATATAGCAGACATAGAGGCAATGAAAGGAGTCCCTTTCTTACTCTGTCTTCTGAAGTCTGCAGATGATAGATGGCAGTGTGCTGAGTATGCAGTTCTCCAATAAAAGTTGTATGTGTGGTGAGAAATACTATGTGGGAATTACAAAACCAGGATGTGTAAATCTACAGAAGGGGAATGAAAAAAAATTCCTTCTAGCCTAATAGAGATGCACAGATTCTTCGTAAGATTTTGACCTGTTGCATGGGTCAAATAGAGCACAATTATACATTGCCTCTTTGTCATGTATCAGGAAGTCATAGCCAAAATTAGGCAAACTGTTTTATTTTTAATGTAAAACAGTATTTGGAAATTATTTATTTGAATTTTGGGTACTTTTGAATTGAGTGTTCTCAAAGATGATCTGGGTGAAAAAAACAATTTGATAAGTGAAATCTGTCCTCAAAAGACATGCAATTTTTATAAACTGTTTTCAGATAGTGATTGACTATAAGCTACTGTAAAATTGAAAACTTTTGCACAGTATTATGGAGTTTTGGTCACTTTCCATCAATTTTCATGAACTAAAATATAAAAAAAACTAGCATAGGAAGCTATTTGATCTATCTGAAATTTATTAAAAACGATAAAAGGAAATGTAAGAATCTTTTGGGCACTTCCTCTAAGAGTCAAACTCAAATCACGTATTAGAAATAGTAATATGCATTACATTATACTTCACTGAAATTTGGGCACAATTACTTTATAGATGTTTTTAAGAATCCATTAATAATTTTTATTGAACAAGACAGACCTCTCCCCCTCTTCAATCCTCCCCCCAAAAGAAAAAAAAAAAAAAGGCAAAAAAATGAAAATATGTGAAATAATTCCAAGAAATTAGATGTAGCTAGGAGAAATGAAAGAGGTTGCTATAGCAGCCAAAAAATAAACAAAAAGATAGAGAAAAGAGTATCAGCAGAAATTAGAGAAGGTACCAAAACCTATCAGATGAACAAGTGTGGGTAAAATGAAGCAGGAAAAAATACCCCTAAGATTTAAGAATTAAGTAGCTGCTCTTCTAATGTAAATAGAAGGAAAAAAAGTCCCAAAATTATACACCTGGATGCATGTGGACTGCTGCCTATGACTGAGAGAATGTCAGCTTAATTCCAAGTGCTCTATATTATATTTCATTAATGTGTTCATCCTCCCTTGATTTCTCAAAAAGGTTTTTTTCTTTGATATATAGTCGTATGGTCTCTCATCATTCCTTAATCAGATGATTATGACCTCTTCAGGTAATAAATATAGCTGAAGATTGAAAGATAAATCTGTGTGCAGTGAAACTTCTGGCATATGCTTAAGAACTGAAGCTCCCAGGAGAAAAGAAATTAACATTTAGGAGAGTTAAGTCAGGCGGAGGTGTGATGTAATTAGAAGAGAATAAAGATGTTTCTGTAAGAATCCAATTGATTATTATTAATGTTGAACAATGAATAAAACTGCAGTAGGACATGAAATAAAAACAAACCAACAAAATTGTTATAGAAATTTCCTGGGTTCAGTGAGATACATTTTCCTGTGAGAATACAACTACTAAGTAGTGAATCTGGACACACAACTCAAACTTGGTAACTTCAACTTAGCTCAAATTTGTAAAATAAATTAGTCTGAAAATTAGTTTTTAAGGCACAGATAAAAAAAAAAAAAAACTTCTAGAGGAGAAATTGGTTTTTCTTTCCACCTAAGAGCACAGAGATACTCCAGGGTAGTCTTGTAGCTTTGTAATATTGTGCCTCCATTTCATCTGCAGTCTTTGAATGCAGAATGTGGTCTCTACACCTTGGGTTTGAACCACTGCTTTTCCATAAAAGAATGTTGGATCTATTGAACTGCAGTAGAGAGAGAAATTCTCATTTGTCTGGTAATGAGAGAGTCGGAAAGAAAAGATATTCTTTATTTCATGAGGATTAGATACCAGAGTTGAACATTTTTTTCTAGGTTTGGTGGTGGTGAATTTGTTTAAATTACAGACTAACTAGAAGAATACAGATATTATACCAGCACTTTGAAAGGTTAGATGGGATGACCCAAATATTTACAAGTAAAATAGTACCTAAAACTTAGGTAAAATAAAAAAAAAAAAAAGGCTGATTTTGAACTAATATAGTAGTGAATTAGGGCCTCTAATCTAAGAAGGACATGGACCTGGTAGAGCGAGTCCAAAGAAGGGCCACTAAGTTGATCAGAGGGCTGGAACAGCTCTCCTGTGAAGACAGGCTGAGAGCTGGGATTGTTCAGCCTGGGGAAGAGAAGGCTACAAGGAGGCCTTCTAGCACTTTCCAGTGCCTAAAGGGGGCCACAATAAGGCTGGAGAGAAACTTTTTACCATGGCATGTAATAATAGGACAAGGGGAGAGACTTTAAAGTAAAAGAGGGTAGGTTTATATTAGGAAATTAGGAAGAAATTCTTTACTATTAGTGTGGTCAAGCAGTGGAAGAGGTTGCCCAGAGAAGTTGTGGATAATCCGTATCTGGAGGTGTTCAAGGCCAGGTTGGATGAGACTTTTAGCAACCTGCTCTGGTGGAAGGTGTCTCTGCCTATGGCCAGGGGCTTGAAACTAGATGATCTTTTAAGGTTCACTCCAAACCAAAGCATTATACGATTCTGTGAATTAAAAGATAATCATAGAATCATAGAATCAGACGGGTTGGAAAGGACCTCGGAGATCATCAAGTCCAACCCTTGATCCAACCCCACTGTGGTTACTAGACTATGGCATTAAGTGCCACGTCCAGCCTCATCTTGAAAACCTCCAGGGATGGAGAATCCACCACTTCCCTGGGCAGCCCATTCCAATGGCTGATTACTCTCTCTGTAAAGAATTTCTTTCTGATATCTAACCTAAACCTCCCCTGGCACAGCTTAAGGCCATGCCCTCTTGTCTTACGGCTGATTGCCTGGGAGAAGAGACCAACCCCCACCTGGCTACAACCTCCTCTCAGGCAGTTGTAGAGAGCGATGAGGTCTCCCCTGAGTCTTCTCTTCTCCAGGCTAAACAACCCCAGCTCCTTCAGCCTCTCCTCATAGGACTTGTGCTCAAGTCCCTTTACCAGCCTGGTTGCTCTTCTCTGGACCTGCTCCAGCACCTCAATATCCCTCCTGAACTGAGGGGCCCAGAACTGGACACAGCACTCCAGGTGTGGCCTCACCAGCGCCGAGTACAGGGGCAGAATCACCTCCCTGTTCCGGCTGGTCACACTGTTCCTGATCCAGGCCAGGATGCCATTGGCCTTCTTGGCCACCTGGGCACACTGCTGGCTCATGTTCATAATACGTGGCAATCAATGAAAGTAGGAATCATCCTGTGCAAGACTTTTAATCAAATTATGTACTTCAAAAGTTTGCTTTATGTGACTTCAATAAAACAAGTATAAGTACAGAAAAACCTTCCAGAAGATTTATTATGAGGAGATGAGGGGTTTTTTTCTCTTATGAAAGCTTTCCTGCCTGGAAAGAGACATCTTTCTAAGAGACAGTTTCAGATGTTTTTTTCTCCTGCATTTCAGAGGAGCTGACTGCTGGATACAAGAGTCTTGAAGATATATTTGAAGGCCCCTGCAGCAGGGCATGTATTTCCTAGGCCAGTTGCAGTTTTGTACTGAGATTTTAAGTGTTCTCAGCTTTTGGGAATAAATTTTCCTAAATCCTTCCACTACCTGGTATTTTGGGGGTGCCTGCACATAATTTTCCTTTACAATACCTTTAATAATTACTAAAGTTAATGCAGTTACTACCCCTTAATGACAGATTTTGAGCAAAAACTCTTCAGTGGAAAATGTCATTTAATGAATGTTTTTATAGACAGGTTCTGTAGATATGAGTTTTAATTTATTGTTCTTTAATAAAACCCAAATGAATAAGCCATTCCATTTGAACTCCATTGTAATGCCATAAAGAAATGAAATAGAAAAAGCAAGAAAAAAAGCCTAGTGTTTGTGGTTTGTTGGTTTGGGGTTTTTTTTGGCGGTGTTTTGTGGGTTTCAGGGGTTTTTTTGGTGGTAGTGATTGGGGGGGGCTTTTGTTTGTTTTTGGTTGGTTGGTTGCTTGCTTCTGTTTGTTCTTGTTGCTGTTCTATAAACAGAAAAGTAGAAACAGAAATAGAGAACTAATATTTTTCTGTACAAGGCATTAGTCAGAACAGTGCTATAACGTTGCATCCAGTTTTAGTCTTACATCTGAAAGGTCATTTAAAAATGGAGTTTTGTAGATAAGAGTCATGAATTTACTTTGAAAGTTAGAGAAAATTAATCAACTTGGGAAACTGGAGAAATAACCTTTTTTATTTTTCTTAAAGTAATGGACTGATTGCATTGAAAATAAGTTCTAAACACAACACAGTTTTTATTGTACAAAAAATAAAGGAGTAAAAGCTCCACTGAGCAGGCCTTTTGTGTCTCTAGATCAAAGCTGAATGACATTCTGAAAGGTAACCTGAGACAGTCAGGCACAATCAACTGAGATCAACAAAATACCTACTGGATTAAATATTGTGGGGTTGTAATTTCTCATGAACAAAAGGCAAACTAGATGTAGTGATCTGGTGCTAAACGTTTTGGAACTACGACATAGATTGATTTTATATTATCTTGATTTATCCCTTTTCCTCTCTTCCCCTCCCCATGTTGTTGGAATGTTTAGATGAACAAACTAAAGTTATGTGAAATCAAATACAGATGATATTTATAAAGAATTGCAAAGCAAAACCACTTTTAATAAAGTGTCAGATATGACCTTTGAACTAAAGCAATCACAATAAAGCCTATGGTTGTCTAAACTACACAGACAAATTTAAAAAAATTTTTTGAAAAGTTTTTTAAAAAAACCTTTTCTTCATATATTCATTCATTAATATGTCTACTAGATAAACATTCCTCTATCACTGCAATTATTGAAAACTTAGGGTAAAAAAACCAAACAGTGTGGAGGGTTGACCCTTTGTGGGCACCTGGAAGTCAGCTAAGGTCAACTCATCACAGAGGTTCTCAAACAATGGAAAATAAGATGTTCTCCATCAGCATATTTTTTCACTTATTGCTGAGAAAAAGATAATAAATACAGATTCCACCAGGCTAAAAAAAAAAGATCCATATTAAAACAGAGGCCTGTGCACTGAGACCACTCCTTGGGATGAGACAGAAAAAGAATGAAGAACATGGTTTGTCTTAAAAGTTGAAAACAACCTTTCTCCATAATCAGTCTCCATATGTAGAACTTCATCTAGAGAAGTAAACTGGATACAAATGCATCACTATAATTTTGCACATTATTGAAGTTTTCAATTTATTTTTAGGCCAAGTGATCTCTTTCTGTCTCTTCTCATCCTGAAGAAATTAGTAGATGGAAAATACAAGCATAGGGGTGTAGTGAGCATTAATGTTTATGCATGTTTAGTTCTGCGTACATATGTATATGTGTGACGCATGTGAAAACTATATGGCACGAATCCTAAATTAAAGACATACATTTCAGCTCGGCACTTAAGTTGTACAACTTTACCCTAGTCTGTGTGAAAGCCTTGTCTCTTGTACAAATGACCCTTCTGCTACTAACCAATAGTTTCATCCCTTTTCTGAACAGCCTGGCTGTGTAGTTTCATCTTCCTTGGTTGAGCTGAGGGGAAACACTTTTTGAAATTGAAAATAGAGGCCACTGAAGACCCCATACAGAGAAGGGAGGATGAGAGCAAGGATTCTTGCCCATCATTCTGGTGGAAATACCCTATACAGGGTTCCCCTTTCTCACTCCATATGTGAAGTAAACTGGTGTGTTACATGGAAAACTGAGGCAGCATGGGTTGGAAATAAACTTCTACTCACCTGCATCTAATTGGACATTTGATAGCACTGAAAAGTTCACTGGAATCTTAATACTCAGTCATTATTGGGTAGATGACTGCAGTGAATGGCAATATTAAACAAAGGAACTTAAGCAGTATTGTATAACTGACCTGGCCCTGTTTGAACTAACTCAGAACTGATAGGTCCAATATCCAACTATTGCTCCTGTGGGACTACCGTTCCTCCCACAGGCAGTACTGTCAGTGGTTATATACTGGAATTATCATTGTCCCTTTAGCTGCTCTGAAATATTTTTATAATCCTCAAGAGTTTCAAATGAAATAAATGGCTGCAGTTATACAATAAAACCTTGCTCATACTCACCTATTATCCATCACGGATAAATCATCATTTTAATTGGCATCAAACATAACCAAGTCTGTTTTTTATTGAGCTATTATAACAATGGCTTAAAATTTAATAAGCTCATTTTAGAAGGCCAGCTTTTAATTATTTTCATTTTAGTCTGTGCCACCCTCTCAGCTGATGTCTATAATAGGCAATTTGCTTCCCTTTGTGTTGCGGGTGACCAGTGGGGCTTCAATTTTCCTAGTAGACGTGGTGAGAACCCAAATAAGTAAGGTGATAAGCACTTTCAAATGGAAGTGCGTATCTTGGTTTATCTTGAGTCTGTGAAGGGCATCAGGCAGCTCTGTGATATACAAGAATTGCTCTGCATTCTATAAACTGGCCAGATTATGGCAGGATTTGATCACTGTGTTATTACTTTGGCTTAACTAGAAATGGGCTGTTGCAAAAAGAAGCCCAAAGCAACCCTACCCAAAACTAATCTAAATTAGCTAACCAACCAGCCAGAAACTCCTCCCCACTTCCCCCGAATAACCGTGAATCATTAAGTATGCTTACATCTTAATAGGTACTTTCTTATTCTGAAAGAAGACAGCTGTCAAAAGCATGTTGGAGGGAGGGATGGGGCTAGATGGGTACATCTCGTAAAAATCTCAAGAATTTCCCAGTTCCTATTACAAAAATAAAGCTTGTAAATGTAGAGTTTCAACAGCAAAATCTTTTTGTATTAATTGAGGGGTTTTTTTTCAGAAAAAAAAAAAAAAAAACCAATAAATTGGTTTGAGGACATCTTGTTGGTCTACCTATCAGTAGTCCCATGATCACTAAGACAAGAATTAGAGCTGCTGAAGGCAGTCATTTTGTTAAAGTTAATATACTTACCCACAAAACAAAGACTTGCCCTTCCAGAGGAAAAAATTGTGAGCTCAAATACTGTATTAGCTGGGGGAAAAATGCTAGAAATCAGACAGGATACATCTAGAGAAAGGAGACGAGGACAGTCACTTCTGTGTCTGTGGTGATAACAGCTATGCATCTGCCTGACTTGAAGTCTTAAAAGACAGATTTAAAAGATTAATGAAAATTAATAAAAAATAATAAAAATTTTGTGCATTGACCTAGAATTAAAAGACAATTTTCCACGCAAACATATCACAACAAATGTTTCAGAGCACATGAAAGATGTAAGTATAATCATATGTGTTCAGAGAAAAATAACTAGAGAAGTGCTGAGGGTATCTCCATAGTTTCTGAACCCCATCATTCTCAGTAGTGTTGAGTGGGCTGTAGTTTGGTTCTGCATTTATTTCCCTTTGAAGCAGTTAACAAGATGAAGTGTACCTACTGTTCAGGTGATAGACCTATTAAATGTTTTTATTCCATTAGGTCTCTGTTTAGCTAACAAAATCCAAAATGTATACCCCAAATGCACATAAACTCTTTTACTGCCCACCCAAAAATTTTTGTCGACTTATATCCTTCCATTAGATTTGAGAACAAAAATGTTTAGAAAGTAGATCATTAATGTTCTCAAAGCAAGTGATCTGGCCAATTGACTCTAAGAAGTTTCCCTCACATTTTTCTTCTTTCATAGAATCACAGAATTGTAGAATATGCTGAGTTGGAAGGGACCCACAAGGATCACTGAGTCCAACTCCTGGCTCTGCACAGGACAGCCCAAGAATCACACCATGTGACTGAAAGCATTGTCCAAATGCTTCTTGAACTCATACAGGCTTGGTGCTGTGACCGCTTCTCTGCGGAGCCTGTTCCAGTGCCCGACCACCTTCTGGGTGGTAGCTGCTTTCTGATTGGAGAGGAGCTCCCTAAAAGTTTTTTTCACCATGTCAACATCTACAGCAGCCTAGATTCCAGTATAGTTAAAATGAAGAGTAATAGGCACACAGAGGGTCTAGTTCATCTGCTGAAGAAGATGCCTAAAATAGATCAGTCAAATCACTCATCCAAATTATCTGTGTATTTCTCTTTGCTTTAGAGAGAACTCAGAGCCACTAACTCAGGAAAGTCTCTCTACATTTAGAGAGACTGAATCATATTCCTGAACCCTTTTTTTTCCCCTACATGTTTAGAAATTCTGAAGACCCCAAAAATAAATGTCTCCACCGGGCTTTGCAAATGAAGGCAATCCTCAGGCAAATGTCCCAGTGGAGGTCCTAGACCAACAGGCATTTTCAGCTGGACTACCATACACGAACAGTAACAAGGCTCCCATAAAACTCAGGAAGAATTGCCTTCTGATGCAGTGGTGGAGTGGCATTTGGCACGACCTATTGCAATAATGAAATTGCTAAGGTACTTACTCTTAAAGTTATAGAACGAGGTTCAGTTCTTCTCTAGTGTGAATACCCCACATACCTATGTGGGGTTTTTTAGGTTGCCTTTAAAAGTCATCTTGCACCCAGTCAATATCCTGTTAAAGGATCTTACAATAGCACCCAATGCTCAGCTTGGGGATATTTAGCCCACCTATTTTCATACCTAAAACAACTCTTCGGTGAAAAATAGTAGCACAAGTCAAAGAGAGTGATTCAGAGATAAGTTTTCTTCAATACTACCATAGGTTGACTAAATTAAGTAAAAGTCTTTGAACAAAAGCTTCCTCCAGGTGTTTGAATATAAACAGAAACTCTGTGTGTTGTAGTCTACTCACCCTCACCCGTGTTCTGTTAACTTCAAATTCAAAGTTACTTACATGTGATGAATGCAACACAAGGCAGACGTTCTTTTACAGTGAAATAAAAAGTTTTGGGGGAGCTTGAGGGGGAAAAGTGAGGGAAGTGCATGTGATAATCAAAGCAGTTGCCCAGAAATGAGAAATCTTTACTTAGTTCCCTCAACTGTCTCAAAGTTCTGGAACCCATATCTCTAATTGCCATAAAAAAATCTTAATTTGAATTCTGATCAATTCTATGCTGTCAGGATTAATAGGGTCAGGATATTAATGGCATCTGAATACTAAACAATATATTAGTTAATATTTTCAATATTTTTTCTTTTTTTTTTTCTTGTTAAATGTTTTGCAAGTGCAATGGCAAAGAAGGCACAAACAAAGTAGATACCCTTTAGCAACAAAATTCCTATTAAATTTAATGAAATCAGTATGGAACTGACATAGTGAACCAGGACCCACCAATGCCTTCCATTTCCAATACACCGATCTCATATAAAGTGAGTATCTCCTACTCGGTGGACTAAAACTTCAGAAATTCAAGCAAATTCTTCACCTTTAATATTTTACCCAGGCTTTATTATCCAGTATGTTTGTTTTTATTTTGGGTGGGATTTTTTTTTAGTAAATCTTGCTACTAGCCTGATTATTAAAAATGAAATTGCTCTCTAAAGGATCAGCTTACAACTGAACTTTGCTGCTTAACCTATTTGGAAAGTTTACGTCTGTCATCCATCGATGCTATTTGCACTCACTAGTGCCACCAGAACTTAAAAAAGGAAACAGTGTATCCATGTAATATTAATTAAGTTCAACCGTGACCTCTTTACATTGATCCAGTGTAGTGCAGCTACCTGAAACCAAAACAAATTTATTTTGATTAAATATACTTAAAACAACTTATCTCACCCAAATCATAGGATTTCAGGAACATACAGGTTTCATTCTAAAGCTCATCTACTCACAAGATAAAACAGTTTCTTCGTCTTATTTTTTGAAGCCATGACACAAATACGTGGCTTGCAAAAAAACACTGCATGATCAGTTCCTTGGTAGAAGTTTAATATAATCCGATTTAATTTGAAAATTCCTCCTGTTTTAAAATACATATTAAAACCATCAGAATATGGTATACTGTCACTTTTAATCTTCTAAGAAAATTTACCTCCATTGCTCACAGGGAGGACTGAGTAGGAAATATTGTTTCAAATTCACCAGAGAATTTTGAATTTTAGAAAAATTCCTAGGTGGTAATGACACATTGCACTATGGCTCTGGTCTCCAAATAACTAAATTGATAGGGCACATGAATTATGAAAGTATTAAATCCCTCAGAGAAGAAATTTAATCCATGTCTTCTACAACTCAGTTAAATATCCTTCCTACCCAGTCACTTATTATTCTGGGGTCTCACTTGTTGTTTCTTACTTGGCAGATATTCTATCCAAGATCTGGGAAACCTTTCCAACAGTATTTCATTGAAACCAATTCATCACAGCAAAAGGCTTAGTTCTCAGAAAATGGTATTTTCTGAGAACAAAAATCTCATCACTGAAACTTTCCTGGTGGCTGTTCATCACCGTCTCTTGAGACTTATTTCGATTTTTATATGCACAGATTTCTTATTAGGTTAACATACATTAAAAGAAAAACAGAGTGAAAGAAAAATCCATGGGGAAGTCAGTGGTGCTAGTAATACTTTGCTCATGAGAAAAGCTTGCTGAAATAAATGTTGCCTCTGGTTTACACTGCATGCCTCAGGTTATTTTTTGTCATTCTAAAAACATTAAACATGATATTGAGTTATAAACTTGGCATAATAAGCACATAAATTGATTTTAAAATTCAGTTTCTGATGAGATCTTCTGAAGAATGAGAATGAAAAAACATAGTCTGATGTTTAAAAGAAGATGAGGAGAGATTTAGTTGTAATCCTAGTTGTGCTCATAATTTGTTGAATAAATTACAATCTTCTCCATCTGAGAGAAGATGATAATATGAAACACAGAAAGGTAGTGAAATGGTTCATTCACTGATGGTCTTTGAGCACTAAAATATTTTCCTGCACGGCTCTGCACATATGTAAAGTGTTATTCTAAAATAATTTTATCAATTATCAAATAGTATTAATATGGCAATTCTTCTGTCTTTAAAAGGATATTTTAGTGACACAATGTGAATTGCATTCACCACTGAACTCAAAAATCTGATTTTTGTGAAACTAGACCTTAGATTTAGATGGGAAGCAATGTAATTATAAAAGATATTCCATCACACACAAAGTGTCATCTTGTCTCTTATCACAAAGAGAAAATAAAGTCATAATTAATGCATTATATAACTAGTTAAGCAGTGATAAAGAGTATGGTAAGAAAGGTGCTTTTCAAATCAAATAATCATTATAATTTGCATCAGTGTACTTCCAGCAATCATACTATATATTTTTAGAAAGCAATGAAAATAAATGCAGTGCTGTTGTTACTTGTCCCATCAAAAACTTTCACAATGGCAATGGCAAGAACATTGCATTCCTATCACTAGCAGAAAATGAAATGTACACCTTGAGACAGATAAATGTTCCTTACTGTATTTTACTGTGTAGTTCTAGCACTCAGCAGACTTCAGCTTTTCTGTTAACACTTGCTAATTACTCCAGGACCAACCAGTATGCATGTCTAATTTGCCGCATACTTGTGAGGTATATAAAAAGACACAAGGATTTTATTAAGAAATGCCACTATCACTTTTAGAGCAAACATAATATATTTCACAGTTGAACAGTGGACTTTTTTTGGTCAAATTACAGCAAGTGTAGAAGGAATTAAAGCAACTTTGGCTAGTATTGTTCCGAAGTGGAAAATTTCCTTTTCTTCCTCTGATTTTGCAGAGCAGTTAATATTGTCTTACCTCTGACCAAACCATTCTGGAAACTAGAGTATCTGAAATTACATTTAATTATTTAATTGTGCGGAGAGCAAGCAGTTAGTATCGCTTCTAGACCGCTCACATTTCTAGATGGGCATTATTGTTCTATCTATGGCATGAACAGAAACAATTACCAGAGTAATAAAGAAAGAGGTAGTGTTACATGGGATTGAAATCAGGATTAGAACTGTGACCTGGTTATAACACAAACTTACTCACCCTCTTGCTTTTCTTCTTTTTAATAATTCAGCAATCCTTTCTCTGAGTATGCTTGCATATGTTCTGACTTTGCACTCTTTACACTCTTTATTTACTATTGTTAATATGGCCTTTCTGACACTTTTAAACAGCTCTATTAAAAATGGCTTGCAAATACTAATCCAAATGTACCCTGTAACGTAAAAGAAAATTATCTGAAAAAATATATTCCAAAACAGAAAAAGTTTCTTCTCTCTTTTTCTCTTTCTTTTCTTGATCAACCTTTAAGTCTCTGATAACATGATTATGTACATAAAAAAGAAATTAAATAAATGCTTACTTTTTTTCTGTTAAGAAAATACTGAGATTCACAAGTATTCACAACAATACTTTCCACACTGATTACCGATAAATCTAAACCAGAAATATAAAACTGCAGAAAACTATCATAATGACAAAGGGTACAGAAGTGGGGAAGGAAACACGAAAAAGGAACATGGAGGAGCAGATGGGGTAAGAGGGAAATTATTTGAACAGAAAGGAACTTTTAATCATACTGCAACTTACATATAAAAATGTTAGAGAAATCTCCCATAAAGACATATTCTAGATTTATGTGTTGTTAACAATATCATACTATAAGAGTGTAATTACATTCCTTAAAAATAGAAAAAAAATGTTTCTTCCTTAGTCCTATGGATTTTGTACTATTTCAAACTTCCGTTCTGGTTTCCCTCTCTTCTGTATAAATATATTTCTTGCCACTCTTATAGACTCAGTAGAATTTACTCACACTGTTATTTTGGTTTTGCTTTGAATGAGTTTACACAATTCCTTTTGATGCCTTCTAGCACC
>VXAY01006273.1:0-47556 GCA_013399855.1 Oxyruncus cristatus
AAAAAAAAAAAAAAAGAAGCTGATGAGTGCTTAAGTATCCCAGTGAGATTTTAAAGACTCTTACCAATGATTAACTGCTTTCTTAAAACCACTTAACTGCTCCTTAACTTCTTAGACCTTACCCTGCAGATCCTTCTCTACACAAGGCAAGTACCCAAACCTCCACTTGCAATCGTCTCTTTATATTAATGTTCCCTCCACGTACCTTTTGGAAAATGTATGAATGGTGGTTTCAGACCATTTGTAATGATCTCACTCTTCACTAGAGTCCCTGGATGAATCCTTCCACCATACTTTGAGAAAGAGTGTGTTGCGAATCATTTGTAAAAAAAACGAGACAGCAGAGGTGAAACTGAGAGCTTAAGGCAAGGGATACACCCTGGTGCTCACCTTGGTGGGACATTCCTTCTCACTAATAGAAATTAAAGATGACACATAAAAGCTTGCCTTTTTCTGTTTTCCTCTGCTTTTCTTTTCTTTTTTTTTTTTTCCAACTATATATGTAACAAAGTAGCCATTATTGCTACAGCTAACAAAATAAGGGGCTGGGGTTGGCAGAGTATGAACACTGTTACTGCTCGTTTCCCGTTTGTCCCTTTCCAACTTCAGTAGTGTGACTGAAACGACTGTTTCCTGCGTACACTGAATCCTATCAGTCATATCCCTACCTTCAGTGGTTCTGCACCCTTAGGAGTATGAAAGTGGGAATCTTTCTAAATAGATGTAAAAAGATTGAAGTCAAAAGGTTACTCTTCTCTTTCAAAACATGTCTGTCTGAAATTTTATATGGAAGGCATTATCCAAATGATAAGCAGGGTGAATTAACCTAGACTTTGTCCTTGGAGATAACCAGATCAGTTATTTTTTGTGGAGTAGAATGTTGTGTTACATTTGTCCATCTACTTGGCAGTTTTGTCAACTTTGCTAGAGTCAGCCCAAGGCTATGGGCATAGGTGAGGGTAGGGGCAGCAGTGCACTGCTTGGTTCTCTTGAGTGCACTCTGACCTCCTAGCTAGGTACAAGGAGACTCCCTACAGCTACTTGTAAGGTCAGTTTTGAAGATAAAACCCCACTCTACTCAGGAAAATAAAACCCCCTGCCACTAATCTCTGGGAAACTGTGTCATCTTGTTTCTCAACATTGGTGCCATCAACTTATTCAAATTTCTTCATCGCTCAGCACATTTTAATATTGTCTTGTGCGGATAAGGATGCTTCTGCTTTACATCCTGCTTGCACTTTTCCTCAAGAAATAATTTATCTGTCTCTTCCTTCTCTTCCCTGTTCTTCCGTTTTCTGTGAGGTGGTCTACCAAGTTTATTGTACTTGGCTATAAATAGTAGTGTTCAATGAACCTTTCTAATTGTCTTAATCCTGGTTCCCAGGACTTCCTGTGGACACATAGCACACACATTGGCCCAAAGACTTTAGTCTAAATTGGATATATTGCATCTTTCAATACTTTTTGATAAAAAAGACCACAGCTGTTGCGGACCATGCCTGGAGCTGACAGAGCTAGGGCAGATTTGCGTGGTAACTACGAGGGGGAGGGGGGAAGGAGCCACCCTGATGCTGAATGCTCTGCATTTTTGACTACTTGGAAGCATTAAGCAACCTGACAGCTTGTCCATAATTAAAGGATTTACTAAGATAGCTCTGTGATAGAGTGACTGCAGTGCTGAGATGCAGGAGCACTTTTTCTTCCTGCTATCATTTATATTAACTCCCAGAGGAAAATCAGTTGTGCTAATTAGGACTTGTAAGTCTAAATGTCAATATGCAACTGCAAGATACCGAGGAAAAAGCTCTTCAGGAATAATGCCTTTGCTGTACAGAAGAACACACAGCAAAACATTTATGTAAAAGGTTAGTCTTTAGCCAGTGGAAAGGCAGGAGCCAACCATTTCTGAAATATCTTTGTTAACATTTATCTGTTGCAGAATGAATTTTGGACATTGCCTTCTCTTGAACAAACACTCATGATTTGTTCATTTCAAAATGTCTTACAGTACATCTGAATCTGTGTTGTTCATATCAATAGAGAAGCGAAAGCAAAAGAGAGAGGTAAAAGACATCTTGGCTAATTGTAATCCTAAAGGTTAGACATTTGAGAACACAGGTATTTTCTTTTCCTCCCTGAACTCCTTACCTTTCATGCAACTGAGATATAAAATAAATTACTTAAGAATATTAAGATAAAAATAACTTCTAGTAAACTGCATTTTCATTAAGTGGTTGGTTAGATATTGATGTTTAAACAACTGTAGAAAGAAAATCAATAATGAGTGCAGCAGTTTGGAGGAAATTCTTTAAAAATAGAATTCCTTTTAATGTCCATAGCAAAGGGGAAAAAATAGTGATATAATTACCTCTCAAAAATAACCAACCTATAGCTAATTTTTTTTGTTTGTTTAAATGTGATCTTGAACAAGTTATTTGTATTTTATTTGGTACGACACAACTTTAAATCAGTATTTATAGAATGTGACAACCCAGCATGGGGGGGTATTGATTAAAACTAGCAGTAACTAAGGCCCAGGAAAACAGGGAGAACTACAACGTGCACAGAGCCCCCCAAGGCTTACAGCACAACATTATAACCTACAGACTTGAAAAATTACTGAGACCTGCAGATTATTTACAGCATTTTTGTGTAAAGACTCATGCACCTAGGACAAATGTTCCTTTAGTGTTATGAACATTGGGATATAGGTGTCTTGAAACACACTCGACATCCATGACACTGTTCCTCATGCCTACCCTTCATTGCCCACTGAATCCAGGCTCTCACCTGTGCTGGCCTCAGCCATTAATTTTCTCCAGTCAAGCATACAAAACCTGCTGACCCCAGTTAGGATACACTTAAATTCAGGCTGGATTTACTACAGGGAAGAACCTGGTAATATAGTTATATAGCCTGAGAAAATCCTGGTGTGTCTCAGCAGATAACACACCTGGACACTCAAGGAATGCAAAGCCAGCCAGGTTATAGTAATATACATTGTACTTTGTCATCCAGCCTCATCTAGGTTGACCTAGATTCTCAAATCTAGGTATCTGTACGAGCAAGAGCAGAGTTATGACTCACTCTTATCTTCCACCTGAAAATTATGCATTGTCAAACACTGCAGGATAGGACTGTGTTATAGGATTTGATTCTCAAGAAAAATACTGATTTGAAATCTATATTTGTTTTCAGCTTTGACCTAACACATTTATACCCTGGCAGATAGAAGTTTGTTATAATAATTTGGGCCCTAGCAGAGTCGTAACTTCCAGCTGGAATAATCTAGTAACAAATATTTTCTTGGCAAAATAGAAGCATTTTAGGGTAAAAGTACCAACTTCCTGAAAAAAAAAAAAAAGAATTGTTTTTCTTCTGAGCAAAAATGAAAATGAAATATTGGGTTTCAGGTTGGCTTGGATAAAATTGTTTTGTTAACCAACAGCATGTTCCAGCATCCATGCCCAGGCCCCACAGCTGTCGACGTGCAGGCAGCAGCTCTGGCCATGGGTGCCAGAACTCTGTCCCAGAGCAGAAGGGAGGTGTTTAATTCCACAGAGGAAGCACAGTGAAGGACATGGTGTTCTCATTGTTGTTCCTGTTGTCTAGCTTGTGGTCTCTCCACCTCCTTCCTCCTCTGTTCTATGCTGTCAATCCTATTCTGGGCTCTTCCCAGCCCAAGTGCCCAACCAACGCCCTTGGGTTTCTGAATTCCTCCCAAAGAATGGGGCTTTCCTTGTTAGTTTGCATCCAAATCCCTTGATCTTTACTTACCCCAGCTTTTAACCCAACATTTTTTTCTCTTGCTCAATTTCCTGCTTGCACTCCTACTCTTTCCTTGGCTGGTGCTCTATTCAGGGCCTTCTGGGCTTAGTTATTTCCTCATTCATATTGATTAATCCTGCAGACATCTTTGTGTTATCAGAAAGCTTCATCCCTTGTATGCACATGCATTCTTCCAGGTCATCACTGCGCAGTGGAGGCAGCCTAGCTAGCAATACTAATCCTGGGTAACTGAAGCTGGAATTCAGCCTGTCAGAACTTACAGAAGACTCTTAAAGTGAGAGCTGACAACAGCAAGAAGGGAAATACTGGAGAACTAAAACATCTTCTGAAAATACAGACGAGAAAAAGATGGAAAAACAATAGTGAGAGAATAATCGTCTTCAAACTGACTTTGGTAGTATGACATGAAAATCTAAAATAAAAAAATAATACAGGTTTAATCTTCCAACTTCCAAAATGACAAGACACTTCCTACAGTGGGGATATTTGTTCTTCTGGATGTGCACTTTTTAATCAGTTGGAGAGTTCCCAGCTTAGGAAGACATTAGAGGTTTCTGAATGTCTTTCAGGGCTCACACAAAGTCACTGTTGCCAAAATAATATCTCATATACGCCACTACTGTCAGCACAAGAATTTTTAGCCTGCGGCAAATGTGTAAAATTTAAACTAGTTTAACCTTCTGCACTGAGGCTAACCTAATTCCAGTGGTATGCATTTGTGATGGGTTAAAATGCGCACACAATTGCTGTGATGAGGATGACACGGAATGCATCACCCCATGATATGCCATTTCCATGAATGTACTTGCTGTCTTTCAGGGAGTCTACAGGCACCTGGTCCAGGCCTTCTAGACCAAATAGGAATTTTTTCCTTCATGTAAATGGTCCTCAGGAGCAATCCTGCAATGAGAAAAGAGGCCCCTTTCTGTCTAATTATCCTCTTTCCAAAATACTTAGTATCTTCTTATTGCAAATGTGAAAGCCCTGGGATGGGAGACTGCTTCTGATGCTATAATGTGATTGATGTCACTACACAACTTCTGCACACTTGTGCTCTGCAAGCACTGAGCTGTCAATACAGGTCAATAACAGACTTATCATGAAATAAATTAATTATATGTTCCCGTGGTAAGCTGAGGCTCCAGTCTAAGTAGAGCAAGTAATTACAGAGGAAAACAATTTCTCCTTCAGCAGGTTTTCAGGAGTACAAAGGATAAGTCAACTTTGGCAGCACTGATTTAGCAGGAATCTGGTGGACCTCAGTAGAGGAGGAATATTATCCCTCCTGCCTCTGGGCCGGTGGTAGAATTTTAACAAAGAGTTCCTAAGAGACCCCTCAAAGCACATCACTTCATGTAATTCATTAGCTCAGCTGCACCTGAGGTCTTGGATTTTCTGGACAGCGTGTGCTTCTGCAAAGTGACTATAAAAAATAGAGACCAGGCTCAAGTGCAAATCTCCAGAGGAAGTCCAGATGGCTATTCCAAAAATGCAATCAAAAAAGGCCTCTGGCTTTGATGATTTGTAGACTGATTTTAATAAGAATTATCAGACCATTTTCTCCCCCAAACTGTGAGAGGATTTTTCAGTACTGAAATAACAATCTGTCACTCAATTAAAATTTGTTTATGCCACAAACCACAGGGAACTCAGATGGTGAAGGATAGAAAGTGTCACTGACAACCCAATTTGTCAATTTTATTCTTTGGGTTTGGTTTAGCCTCTTGTCTTTTCTCTAATAACTTTTAAAATATCTGAATAAATGTTACAATAGTTCTGGGAAACTTAGAGGAAGAATAAATCTAACTAGATTTGAGAAAGTCAGGGTCTGAGCAATTAACACTTCCAGTCATGGTTGGCTGAAGATACAATTTCAAAAATCTTAGCCAGTGTAAAGTGATGCTACATGGGGAGGTGGTATATTGTCTTTGTTGCAATACTACAGTGTCTGAACACTTTCTAATGAACACAGAGAAACTATTTGGAGGATATCAAGTAACAAGTGTTGGCGTAACTTTTGACAAATGGTTGCTCAAGAGATTATTTTCTAATATTCATGCACAGTGTGGCCAGCCAGGAAGACTCTTAATGAAAAGAAAAAGATAAAAAAATTAATGTCTTGTCTTTCACAATGTATAATTAAGTTGTGACACTCATTTTTACAAAATATTGAGGTCAAGAGCTTAGCAGCATCAAAAGAAAGATTACATTTTATAAAGATAATACTAAATCAAATGGGGTGGAAAAAAAATCAGGTAATACACAACTTCCCTGCTGCAGGTATAGACATCTCCTAATTAATAATAAGACAAATTTTCCCCTTGGCAGGTTATGCTGTAAATATTCACCATTGGGTTTCCTGATGCTCCCTCCCTCTGCCAAGAACAAACTCCCCGAGGCAATGACCATGCCAGCAAACCACCAGTGCACACCTAGTTCCCCATGTAATTCTTGAAAGGATTTCACCAAAAAGAGGCCCATCAAAATTACCATGACTTTAAGAGAAAAACACTGTCTCAGGCATAATCAGGAAATTATCTCCAGTTTTTGTACAGCCTGTTTTGTCACAAAGATTGCCATTTTAATCTAAAAAGGGCCAAACTAGATGGGAAACCGCTGGTAGGGGATGGGATAAACACTGCAAGGGACATAAGGGCGCTAGCACAGAGAGAGAGAGAGAGAGAGAGAGAGAGTATTCAGGTCTCTGAAGTGTTAATTGACACACACACACACACAGAGATTATTCTTTAGCTGCTTCCGCTTCCGTAAGAAATTTGAGGTAATCAGAAAATGCAAGGTTCTGCTCCAGATTGTCATAAAACATGGTTTCTTTCTATGGGAACAAAAATTAAAGCAATTATCTGTGAAATTTTATATACAGAAAGAACTGTACAAAGGTGAACTCCAACAAAGGGAGGAGGGAACAGTCACAATGCATAAAATTATGCTTCTGTTAAAAGCATCTTCTTCTGAAAACCGAAATAGCTGACCAAAACACAGTACCTTCAGGAAAACAAACAAACAAAACCCCAAAATTTTAAATGGGAAATTCAAGTGAATACCTCCTTTAGCTCTGTGCACAGTTATGCTCCCAAGTAGGGGCACTGGTAATGAAGACTACAAACAGCAGAACATGCTGAACTGGAGTCAATCTGTGAGACCTGGTCTCATATGTAATTGTTGATCCACTGACTTCTCACATGGATAGAACTCCTCCCCAGTGCCCAGGATCCTATCACTCATCTGATTTACTTGGACTCCAGTTTCATATTTTCCCTGTATATACAGCAATATAATAAATTTTCCCCTATAAATCAACATTATAGTAAATCCCAGGGATTGCATTTTAGCACAAGGCTCACTGAGGAGCTGCCTGGGAGATGGAATTGCAACAAGTAGCGCATGGAGCTTCATTGAAAGATGAAAGATTCTCTCTGTGTGAGAATAAAAGGAAGGCCAGCAGTTACAGTTCCAAGGAGGAAATTCAATGGGCCACAAAACATTAAATTTGAGGGTGCTTAAGTGGTCACTAAGTGGGTTAAGAGATAAATGCCCCTCTCCCATTCAGCACGGCAGAGGTGGAAGATTGAAGCAGCTGCCTACCAATGACTGTGCTTTCCTCTGAAGCCCCTTGCACTGCCCATGAGAAACGTGGAGGGCAGGGTGTGGGGGCTTGCTGCAGTGTCCAGTGCCATCTCTGAAGTCCAGAGAAAATATGTCTGCCTCTTCAGAATGTGCAGGTTTTGGGCCACACCCAGCAGCTCCATGCAGATACCTCAGGTGCTCCACTGAACACCCCTGGCCCCTGATGTTCAGGCACCCAGAGCTCCATTGACCGAAATGGGAGCTCAGACACCTAAATTTAGATGCAGATGTCATTGTCTAGAGATGAGCCTGGACCCTGTAATGTGTTGTCTGTGGCTGAGTGCTAACTGTTCTATGATTAAAGCATATATGCTGGTAACACAGTAAGTCCTTGCAAACCAGAATACAGGATCTCAAATGTCCTCACATTTTTGTGAAGAGGAACAGTAAATATTTGGTCTGTAAATGAGGTGCTGGAAAAAGAAATGACAGTGTGGCTAAATATATCCTTTGAATCTTATCCTGTGAATCTCAGAAGACCTGACTCGGCAGTGTTTTCTCAGTCAGAATTTCCCCTGCTGTACATGGGATGATGGGCTGTGGCTGTGAGTACCACTGTGGGCAGAGTGGGAAGGGGACGTGAGCTCTTCCCATAGGCATGGAGCAAACCCAGTGAGCATGACACTCCGTCTGTGCAATGATCTGGGCCTCTGTGCTCCCTTTGGTCGAAGGGAATCTGCTTTCACCTTCCTGTGCTGCAGAGATGGCTTTTTAATGCCTTCTCTTCACCATTTACTGGAGCACAAGGAATTGGATTACATTAACCTCTGTGCTCATAAAAGGGAGGAGGAAAGACTCTCGCTTCTCCCTGGCTGCACAGGTCCAATGACATATTCGCCCCAGGGTGCTGTCCTGGCTTGATTAAACCCTGAACAAGAACAGCCAGATTTGACTCAAAGATTTTACTACTTAAAACCGTTTTTGGAAAGGGTTAATAAGCAGTTTGAAAATCCCGGATTAAAGACATAAGGCTATACATGTGGAATAATGCAGAATGATTCATTTTCAAATGGATTTGCTCCATTCTATTTAAATCTGTGACCTTCAGGGAATCAAGTTAGTTCTAGCTTTTAGTTTATAGATTTTATGTTTGGTATTCAAGGTTAACTTCTTGCTTGATTAGACACAGGCAAATGCTTGCAGCTGCAGTACCACAGTGGAAAGGGAGTCCTATACTGTATTTAGTCAGAAATGTCAAGAACCTAGTAGTTATCTACAAAGAACTCATTTTTGTCTTCCATTAGCAGCATTAGGGTAAGTTTGGTGCTCTTTTGTTTTCATGTTGCAGAACATAAAAATGTCATAGAGTGGAACACATGCGATGACTTTAAGATGACCACCCCTATTTACGCAGGGAATACCATTCTGTCGTTAATTCATTATCACTATCATCACAGAAAGAGCAGATGAAAGTTCAAGCAATTTGGAAAAATATTTGCCTGCCAAAGGAGCCATGCAGACTGTCCTGGTAACACAGTAAATGCATGCTAAAAATTCCAGAGGATTGGACAAAGTAAAAATCATATTATGCAGCACACAAGAAGAAAAGAAAATAATACAAATACACAGGACCAAGACAGGTTCAGAAAAAACAGCAGTGCTGTGTTTGCCCCTGATTAGCTGCTTAAGACGCACTGGTACTGGCAGAAGCTGGGCTGCCACACCAGCTCCCTATGTCAGTGTCTGCATACTGTCTCTTAATACCCCAGAGTCCTTGCAGCCTGTAGTGACATGGTGCATGTCCTTTGGCCACCTAATAGTTGCCATGGATTATGAGACACCTTTTGCAAATGGTGTGTCAGAAGCACGGAATAAGTCTGCACCTCCTAAGAATATGAGGTGCTCTGTCTGGGACCTGCTGTACCTGAAACTGGCTGCTCTCAGGGGCTGCCAAAGCTGAGGGCACCCTCAGATCCAGCCTAAGAAAGTCTGTGCTCAAGACTGTTTTCAGAATGCTTCAGATCTCATTTGCCTTGGTTGCAGCTGGATGAGTCAGGGCTCTCTCTTTGAGAAGGAGGCCATTTCTGTGTCTGCTGATGGGCACTGACATGAAGCCAGGCCAGAAGAGACGGCTGAAAGCATCAGGCCAGGCACTGAGTGCTACCCATGGGCAGGTAGGGCAGCCCTTGAAGATGCTGTAGTGGGACATATCATTAGCTTGCTCCAGAGACCTTTCCCAAGGCCTTGTCTATGAATTGGCCTTCATCATATAGTCATGGTCAGCATCTCCCAGGAAATACCGCTGATATGCAGCTGTTTCATGTTCCCAGCTCCAACGTGAGCATCAGCTTCGAGTCAGACCTTTGCCTTACAAAGTTTGGTTTACAAATATTACTGACTTTATATTTGAGTGAAGAGAGACAAATCTAGTTTGCAGTCAAAGTAAACACCTTTGAAATGACCTTGGCTAGTACACAGCTGTTATGCATCAGTTTGAAATGAGCTTGACAAGAGAATACACATTGGCTGCTTCTTTTGATGCACAGTTCAAGTGCAGACTTGAGAGCTTGTTGACTGGGAACATTCAGATATGGATCAGGGAAAGAATGTTTTCACATGCAGCTTCCTCCTCCACCTTTTCTTTACTTCCTTTAATACAATTTCCAGCTATTTCCCCAAGACCTCAGCAATAGGATGTGGTAAAGAAACTCTACTTAGGATCTTTACAAATTATTCTAAACATACATTAAAAATATTTTTTCATGCTAGAGGAACATAACTATTTTTCTTCACTTATTAAGTCAGGATTCAATCAAGTTTTTATTTTCTTTTTAGGAGTTGACAGTGCAAACCAGAATAAAGAAACATAAATTAATGCCCAGAATGTATGCCTTTTTATTTGAAAAGATCACATCTTTCAGCATTGCTACTAAGGTACACAGTGCACTGAAATTTCAGCAAGATATGTAGAGCAAGGAGTAGTCTTTGTAGAGGAAAGTACTGAAATAGTCATCAGCATTACAACAGTACTCAGGGTCTCCACGTGGGAATGTAAGAGATCTTCAGACTCACTTTTCTTGAGGAAGATAAGGAAGGAAAGAGTTATCTAGAACTCCACTATGGTGTGGCTGTTACAGGAAAGAGTTGTAACTCAAAATTGTCTGCAAGCATTAGGTGGACAAAATAATATGCTTTTGGTAACATATCTAAAACTGTCCTCTGGCCATTAGAGGTGGTCATTGGTGGGGTTGTGTAGGCTGTAGGTTCTAAGATGCGAAACACATGGCTCTCCTAAGACTTGTTTGCCACTGTCTGTGGACACAACCTGGTGTAACTGTTTCCTTCTGTTTGTAATACTTTGTCCACCAATGCCCTTCCCATCTCTGAAAATATGAGTATCTCCCAGCTGCAGGGATTGGGGGATTTCTCCACTTTCTGGGGACTGAAGGTCTGCCAGATCAGACCCACCCTCAGAAGAGCCTAAGGAGCAGAGGCTGCTCCAGAGCAGGTTGTAGTGCTAATGTGACCTGGTCATGTTGTACCCTGGAAAGGGTCCAGTGTAGGTGACTTAGTGTTGCTTCTGGGCTACTGTAACCAGCACTGGCCTCTTTACAATGGCCAGGAGAGGTGCAACCTGCCAGTACTGTATCACTCTTGGTGGTGGGGTCAGTTTGTGCTCTGCTGAAAGCAGCACTGTCACTCCAAGTGTGAGCTCAACCAACACCTCCCATACACCCTTCACTTCCTGGTGCACAGGGGTTAAAGCCTCCTCGTGATCAGCTGCAGCTGAGTGGTGGGTAATGACAGCGTGGTCACTCCAGCTCAGCTTAGAGCATGAACAGGGTCCTGACTGGGACGGAGCGCTTGGCCAAACTCCTGTGGAGTTGGCTGGACCTCATGGCACTGTGTTTACTGAGCAAAACATATAGTCCTGCTGCAGGATTAAGTCATCTAGAGCACCATGAAGATGCAGAGAAAGACATACACCAAAACCCCTGTGTGATCTGGAGGCTTCTTCCACTGGGCCATATTCATCCTTCCCTGTGGAAGCACCATCTCCCCATCATGGAGGGCTGGCTTCTCCTCTGAGCAACTGCCAAGCACAAGGAACAACAACCTTACTCCTGCCTGCCCATGACTCCCTTCTGAAAGCAGCACCATACATGGTAGTTTGCAAACAAATAAATGAAATAATTCTTTCATCGTAATGCATGACACTTGTGTCAAACGTGACAGTACTGCAGGTAGAGCAAACCAGCAGCTTTCTTTCTTAGAGCTGTCTTAAATGATGGACGGGTTTTCTTAACCAGCATCAGCAGAATCCACACGAGCTCATGCCACCATTCAAAACTGAGGGATATTCAAAATATGAATATGTGTGTTGGTGGTCTTGAAGTAGAATTGTCTGAAGTAAACTGAGGACTAGGAGGATAAAAAGCTCAAAGTGACACATCACAGATGAGGAAGCCCAGGCACAGAGTCAGGGCTAAATGCTTGGGTTTCTGAAAAGCCTAAAGAAGAAGTAAGATTTGGGGCTAAAATCTGCCAAAAAAAGGGAGCATGAGAATAGAAGCTATTGTGTCATTAGAAGCTGTGTCATTTAATCCTTCCATGAAAAGAAGTAGCGTTCTAACATCAACAGATAAAATTTGCCAGTGAAAATGTTTCATGGTGTTGCCTATTCCAGGACCAAAACTTTTTAGAGTACTGGCTTGAAGCTGGTGGCCTTTTGTGTGCATTCCTGGAGGCCCAATCTATCGGCTTTTTGCCTGGGAACTCAACCACATCTTGTTTAAAACATGGCACGCAGCTCTTAGGCCCAAGTGATTACTGGCTGATTCATATAAATGTTAATATGGATACAGAGGTGAGGGCTTTCCTTTTCCCCACAGAAGACTGCAAAATAAATCATAGATGCTAATGTTGATGTCTTGGAAATGAAAGCTAAAGTAAACTGTTAATGAGACTTACGTAAATGGCTCCAATAATTTTGTTTTGAAGGGAACTCAAACTCTTAGCATCAGCCAGCTGGCATGCTCAGAGTCTGTAAATATTAAAAGCTTTTCTTTGGCAAGAATACCAAAATATTACTGGTATCCCGGGCATGTAATTCAAACAAAAATGAAGTCAACTGGAAGTGTTATCACAAACCTTAAATAGTCCTGATATCTGCTAACTCGAGAGCTTCATTATGCCAGGCTGACAGGACCTGAAGTAGTGCTTGTACAATGAGGACTGTGTTGGGTGATTCCCTGTTAGGTACATGAAGTGTTTAATAAGAAGCACATTTTCTTAGACAACTTGGTACCTTTTCTTTGATGTGGCACTCTGCGGTGATTACTCCCTCCCCTCTGGCTCTTCCTGCATCAAGCCCCAGGCTGGACTGCTGCATAACCAAGTCAGGTTTTCCTGTTTTGTCATTGATGTTTGAGACATCCTGAGCCTTTTATATAAGACTAAAAAGCACATGAGCCCTTTGGAGAAGGTCAATCCAGCAGCACACGAGTTGAATGCTGATGGTGTGCTTGTACTGAGGATTTCTGGATATGCAGTGGCTCTTGATGGACATGTGCAGCCTGTTGTGTGAGCACTTTATACAACTGCTTAATGCACAGGTAGAGGACGAGACACTCAGAGAAGAATTCCCGCACATTTGGAAATGCTACAGAAATGGAGCAGTTGCCTAAAGTATGTGCAGAGAATATTTGAGGAAGATGATTCTGGGAGAGACTGGCTATCCAGTAGCCTTATCTGTTCCTCATTCCTGGAAAATGTGTCTCTCGCAGCAAAATAAGGGTATCCTGCTTGTTATCTGTGCTTGTATTGATTAGGTCTGGTATGTTTGTAACTATGGCAGTTTGGCCACTATCTAGTCTGATGTTAAGAACAAGCTGCAAAACACTGCTTGGTGGCTTCTTCCCAAAACCTTGATGCAGTGGGAAGGAAAAACAGACAAGCCAATGGCTGCTGGCAGCCTGGGTTGTGATGTGTATGCCCTCATCAACCCCAAATATGTCCGAACTGCATGAACAAGGGTTTGAGTCCATGCTAAGGCACTGCGTGTTCCTGGGTTCCTCCTCCTTCTCCTCCCCTCAGCCCTCCCGAGGGGTGAAAGTGAGAAAACCTGTGGGTTGAGATAAAGACAGTTTAATTGGCGAAGCAAAAGCACAGAAAAGCAAAGCAACACAAGGAACTGATTCACCACTTCCCATGGACAAGCAGGTGTTCAGCTATCCCCAGGAAAGCAGGTCTCCATCATGTGTAACAGTGACTTGGGAAGACAAACACCTCGCCGAACATCTTCCCCTTCCTCCTTCTTCCCCCAGCCTTATGTGCTGAGCCTGATACCATACTGTATGGAATATCCCTTGGGTCAGCTGGGATCCACCATCCTGGCTGTGTCCCCTCCCAATTCCTTGTACATCCCCAATCTCCTCATTGATGGGGTGGGATGAGAAGCAGAAAAGGCCTTATGCTCTGTAAGCACTGATCAGCAATAACAAAACTGTCCTTGAATCATCAACACTGTTTTCATCACAAATCCAAAGCATAGCCCCATACCAGCTACTATGAAGAAAATGAACTCTGTCCCTGCCAAACCAGCACAGTCCAGAAGTGAGAATCATCAAACTAACAAAAGCATGGAGATGCCCCTCTGTTAGCTGGCCCAGTGACTGTGGTGCTGTGGTTCTCTGCATATGCTCCAACATGTGAGCAGCTACATCTGTGCAGCAACCTGGCAAACCCCAGCAGAGCTCTCCGTGGCACAGCACTTAGCCTGGGTAGACCAAGACCTGCAGAATTTGTAATTTAATTTTTACAGCTCTGTGATATGGAATGATGAATCTAGCAGAAATTACAATTTTGTGTTGAAGAAATATTAAAAAAAAATAATACCTGTGATGCAGAAAAAATACATTGCCAGGCACAATTACTTTTGGATAAAAAGCAATAGGGGTTGGTGTAAGATGCAGACTCTGATTTTTCCTGTTTTTTCAAGCATTAACTTGGCAAAGGGTTAGGTATACATAATGCAATATTGCATGGTTATGCAGAAGGACAACTTGTGTTGTATGCCATCATATTTTTCAAGGTTATCTAATGAAAGAGGCAAAAAATGTGTCTAGATTTTTTTTCCTGCAAGTCAGTAATGTGGAAGATAATAAAATATTTATGTTACATAACAGGAACCCTCTGGTTATGCTTTATTTTTGGAAATGTTAAAAAAAAAAAAAAAGTGCCAGGGCTTCTCTGAAATGAGCATTTACTTACTTAATGGGAAATGCAATGTGGATTTAGCAGAAGCCATGAAAAAAAGCAGCAGACTGAGGTAGCTAGTGGAGTGCTCTGGAGTTCTCTTGCATTGTGCTTGCTGCAAGCCCCTGCCACATGGAGGATTATGTGCTTACGGCGTTTGCTATGAGGGCACTTTTTCTCTGTTTCCCCACATAAATGTGTGTCCTGTGTGTGCTTCTGAGGCTTTTAACTGAGACAGAGTGTGTTTCAACACCGAATTACCAGTGAATGGTTAATACTCTGTCAGGGAGCAATACAAGACAGGAAAAGAGAGCTCAGCCTGAGCATACTGGCGATGCCCACACTTTCTAAACAGGGTTGGAGGTGGTTTTGCTGAACTACTGCGAATGAGGAGGTGCAGGATCGCCTGCTGCTGGTGATGTTGAAGTGCTTGTCTCTCCCAGTGTTAACTCTCTGAGCGCAAAATAGGTTTTGAAATGTTCTCCGATAGCACCACATCAACACAGGCATACTTGGCCTTTTCCAAAATGATGCAAAAATACCACAGAAAGATAAGTACAATGTTCCTGACATGCCACCTCGATATTTCATCACAGTGTTGCTACATAACAATGTTATACTACACCATGCCATTACCTACATCCTGACAGGGTATTATCCTAGGTAAGGGTTCAGGTATCCTGCAGACAAATTTGATAAGTGAACAGATGCAGAAAAAAACCCCAGAAGGACCACTTAGTAGAGAAAAGGTTGGCAGAGAGCCTGAACCTCAAAATTGCAACTCTGCTGGTGATCAGGTCAGGGAGAATGGACTCACACGCACAGTCCTGTGCCATGTTACTGGTCTTATTTATTCAACTAACAGTCCTGAAATCAAAACAGCCTAAATAATTGTTACAAAAAAGAATATGCAAGACTCAGTGGTTTTTAGGACTGGAAGAATTTTTTTCATGCCTGCTTTAGCAGCTGTTCGTCTGAGGGCTGCTTGCACCTGACTGGCTAAACTGGCAGTGGCCAATGGGAAACCCAGATTTTGCATCTTCTCCGGCCAAGGCTGTCATGCTGGGTACTGATAGCCAGGCTGTGCAGAGCTGCTTTTAGGGATAAAATTGGGTAATGGTGAAGAGAAAGGGATTGTTGGTGACTGCTCAAGATTTATATTGGGTTTTTTACCCATTCATCTGGGGAAGTATGTTCCCTGAAGCTACTGGGAACAATGTGGTTCCTTCCACAGCTCCTCTGTTAGAATTCAAAGTGTGGGGAAGATGAGTGATCGGGACAGAAGGTTTTTACAGGGCATTACATAGTTTGTGCTTACTGTCATCTGGAGAAAGTGCTGTTGATCTTATTCTCTGAGACCCATGAAAAGGAAAAATGCCTGCTGTATCCCAGAGTTACACAAGCAACACAATACAAAGCAAACATCGGCTTGGATCAGGACAGTACTAGGTTTTCTGAGTCCATGAGGAGCAGTAAGCTTAGCTATTAATATCTGCAAAATATTATAAGAGATGAAACTCAGAAAATTTGCTGCCCCTGGCTGTTTGCAGATGGAGGGTGTGGCAGTACAGGGACAGAGACAGGACAAGGACAGGCCATTAACTGCTCTGCTGCTGTAAGCAGTCACCCCACAGACCCTCACTTCTGTGCAGTCACTCAAGCCTGCTGCAGCAGTGGCCCATGTTCCAAATGTTTCAAAGGGTAGTGAAACAAAACACACAACAGTATTTGCCCAGCACAGAGGTGAATGGGATGAATGGCAAATTCTTACTAACATATATGAATTCCATAAATCATGCAACTATTGAAAAGTTGGGGGCCTGCTGGAAAAGTGATTAGTAGCATCCAAAGTAGGAGGATATTCAGCTGTTAGATTCATCTTCCTTAGCAAAGGCTGCTAGGCATCTACATAGACATGTTTTTTTCTGATGAGGATATCAGTATTTGGAGACAGATTGAGGAAATGTGTGATGGCAAGATCCTACTTTGCATCTGCTACTACAGTGCGGGGCAGTAAAGAAGAGCAGAGGGAGCCCCAGTCTCCAAATACATAGCGTACCACATGGAGGAAACATATACCTAATAGGCAGGAAAGACACAGCTTGAAAAATCCCCAAGCAGCTGAATTTCCTTCTAAAATTTCCAAATGATGCAAAATCAGAACAGCTCAGGCATGCCCCGCCCTTTCCCCAGCTTTCTGCCCATCACCAGTACTTCCCATTTAAAACCCTGCACCTCCTTGTTCAGCCAGGGCTGTGTCCCTGTATCAGTGATATGCCAGTATGTGGCTTCAGCTTTACACAACTAAAAGTTTAAGAGGCTTGTGATACAGAAGGCAAGTTCCTAAATCAAATAAAATTGTTCTCCATTTGCTTCAGCCTCTACAATAATTTGTTCCAAATTTCATGTTCTCCATTTGTCCAATTTACACAAACTCACACTAATTAGCTGCAGAGCTTCTTTTAAATTCACAAAAGCAATCATTCTCTGCAATAGCTCGATGCTATGCCCAAGTCCCTCTGAATAGACTTTAATGACACAGTAACCATGGTTACAGTATATAAAATATGCAGCCATGAAATGGGGAAATGTACCAATGTAATATAATTTTCTCTGGAAAATAAAGGGTTTTGGCATATTTGCATTAATTAGGACATCACATTAAGTATTTCATGTTTGCATTCTTTATGAAAATAAAAGTCATAACAGACAAAGTGATTTTTGAATTCTATTCAATGGCAAACAGTACCATTGGGAAAGTGTTTTCCCTCATAAAATGGGACGTTTAACTGGACATCTACAAATGCCAGTCTGGTAAATTGAAGTTACAGCATGCTGGAAACAAGCCGAGAGATCCACTGTGACTGGAGCAGCCATATGTCCCAGAGCTTGAGCTTTTAATCTGAGTGGCCACTGGGAGGAAGCAGCTAAACCCTTGTCTGCAGAACTGAGCAGGTAAGGGGGGAGATCCGTGGAGCAGCACGGCAAGTCAAGGTTGGCTGCATTGTGTTTTCTGGCATTTTGCTTCCCTGATGTTGTTTGTTATTACATCTGCTTAACGGGTGTAAACCCCTCTATTTCACACAGATCAAGCCTTCTGCTAAATGACACTGAATTATTTGTGCAAGTTGCAGCCCCCTCCATCAACGTACCATGTGTCATGTGACTCTCATGCATGGGGGTTGAGGATCCTGAGATCTCTCTTTCAGACTTGATTGTACTGCCAGGCTGGAACATGATCTAGAGCATTTTATCTCTCCAACTTACAACTTTAACATCTCTGCTTTGGTGGTTTGTTAGGAAAAGGGAGAAGGATGGCCATCTTAGGGCAAAGGGAGAGGCAAAACGGAGCCCTACTCTAACTTTTGCTCTAGCAAAAGTTGCATGTTACCACATATGTGAAAACTACAATGGGTTTTGTGCATTGTCCATCTCTCGTTTGGAGTTAGGGTACAGAAAATGGGAACCAATGTAGCTGTAGTGACTAACACTCAAAAGCTTACTTCCAAAGTAGATGCTACCTGTTCCTCTGTCCTCTCCAGGAAACAACTTCAGAGTGCTCTTGACAAGCCCATCTTCTTAGCTGTATTCACTGCAGTGATGCCATTATGAGTGGCAAATAGCCTTGAAGTGACAGTTTTCAAGCAATACAAAGGCAATTACTTTATTTTCTCTTGAAGCATTCATCATACAACATTAGATGAGAGAGGTATTTGTATAATCTGGTCTCTTCATGACAAACTGATGTGCAAAAGAAAAGATTAAATTAATTGAAAAACACTGATTATGAACAGGTCATTTACCTCTAGCCTCAAGCAAAACACCTCCTTATCAGCTAGGCATGGAAAGATGCTCTGAGTTCGGCTGTACCTCTTGTTCTCCCAGCTGCAGCCTAGTGAAAGAACCACAAAGGAAGGAATATTAACCTTAGAAAATACAAAAGGATTAAAGGTTGGTGAAAATCCTTCAGTTCCATTTAGGTCAGACTGGCATTCGGCAACGACTTCTGTCCAATTAGGCAACTGGAGCGGATCCACTTTTTATCCCCATATCTTGTGCAACCTTGTTGCAGAAACAGAAGTGGTTGATAACATTTTTATTTCAGTTTCCAAATATAGATATAATAAGATTCCATTTAGGGAAATGAGATTGGGTTTCTATTTTCTTTGCTAGCATGTTTCTTTGTTTTTGATTAATTTTTTTCCAACATGCAGACAAGAGCAAATTTGGAACCTCCATTTTGCTTAGCTAGATCTTGTTTTCTTTAATACAATCCTCTGATTAGGACTTTCAAGTGCAGTCAAATATGACATAGAAAATGCAATTAAGATTGACATGTTATGTTCTTTATAACCTTGGACTCAGTTTCTGAGATACATTCTATCTGTGCAGAATGGACAAAAAGGGCAGGACTCCTTTCTGAATCTTCTGCATGTTGAAATGATTAATGAAATAGTCACAGAATGGTTTGGGTTCGAAGGAACCTTAAAGATCATCTAGTTCCAACACCCCTGACAAGGGCAGGGACACCTTCCACTAGACCAGGTTAGTCAGAGCCCCATCGAACCTGGCCATGAACACCTCTGAGGATGGAACATCCACCACTTCTCTGGACAACTTGTTCAAGTGTCTCACCACCCTCACAGTAAAGAATTTCTTCCTTGTGTCCAATCTCAATTACCCTCTTTCACTTTAAAGTCATTCTTGCTTGTTCTGTTACTACATGTCCTAGTAAAAAAAGAAATCAAAGGACATATTTGAGAAAGTAATGATTATGTCCTGGTCTACCTAGTGTCATTCTGATAAAAAGCATGGTCAAATTCTAGTTTTCATTGAGTCAATGCAAAAATTAGCATTGATTTAAATATTTTTGTTTTCAAGTGAAATGCAGTTTCAACACTCTTCAGCACTTGGACTTGAAGTTAGAACTTTATGTCAGCTAGCCATCCAGACAGAACTATTACAGGACCAGACTCTTGATGGTCAGGATTTCATGGCCCTTCCAAAGTCTCAAGTAACAGACTGATGTTAGTTCCTGCTCTGTCAACATGACTGTGCCCACCTGCCCTGGTTCAGCTCTGCATCTCACAGAGAGCGGTGGCAAAAGCACCTCCCACCCCACTCTTATCCAAATGCACAGCACTGACATGCCTGCTCAGTGAACAATGTGTCCTCAAATCGTTCTGATGTTCTCAATAATTCAAACCTACTAAAAATAGATGTCATTTTAAAGAGTAATTACAGACTACTATTATCCTTTGAAACTGAGTAAGTATATAAAAGTGTAATAAAAAAGGGCGAAGATATAGAACTATGAGCCCCTCCTCAGTATTCACTGATATGTTTTTGAGCAGTACATTTCCACATGGTTCTGCAACCAATAGCAACTCATGGTATCATATATTGTGGTTTCTTCTCCAGTCCCACTTACATGCAGAAATGACAGCTGGACACATCTTGGAAGCTGTAGATCTAAAGACTAATACACGTTATTTGATATTATTTACACAATACTTATGTTTTATGGTCAAAACCTGTGCTGGCCTCATCCAAGAGCATTTCCTGATTAAGGGCTGCCACACAGGAATTGACCCACAGCATTACTGAAGAGACCTTGAGAAGACCAGCTGATGCAGTAAACATCACATCCAGACCTGCAGTGGTGTTTAAGGTCTTAAACTATACTTACACTTTTTTTTTTAAATAACCCTTCTGGTAGATCTTTTTCAGTTGCTTGGAAAAAAGAAAGTCCTTACTTAAAATTGCTGCATTGCAACATCGCTACTCCCAGCTATTAAACATCCCATGACACGAAACACCGAGTCCACACAGGCCTACCTTAGCAAGTGTTCCAGTCAAGCACAATGTGAGTCATCTTCTGAGCTTCAGATGGCTGACTTGTGAGGAATTTGCAGGTGTGTGTGTTTGTTTGGATTACAAGGAGAGTATTTCAAGTGGAGACGGAATGTTTCATTCCTGCTCCTCAGCCTCATACAAGCATTATATTTGTCACTCCTGTCAACAAACATTTGTGACCTAAAAACAGTGTGTTATATATATGCACTATATTACAGTGCTTGGGAAACCATTTCTGCTTACAACTTCAGTTTTGACTCTTGTCTGTATCCCTCCTTTAGGAGACAGCACTCCCACTGTGCCAGCTGGAAAGAAAGACCTATCCTTCTCCCCTCACCCATTCTCAGTTTACTCACCATTGCTTTCATAGTTAATATTCAGAGAAGAGCAACATCTTCTGAAAGTCCAAATATTTTGCAGACAGCCTTGGGAAAACTGGCTTGCATCATTTTTCAAGGCAAATTCGTGAGACCTCATTTTCCACAAGAGGAAGTTACATGCAAGCAAACAACGGCCTAACCAGGAGCCTGTCAGGTTAAACAAACGTGGTCATCCTTTCCAGCACAGTCTTTCTGTTTGCTCTGTGTCAGTTTTGCTGAATAGCTCAGACTCTCCCAAAGTAATTGCCTCATTAGGTATACATGATACAAGTTGTAAACTGCATTCTGTCATCTCAAGAATAAATTATCCCCAAACAGCTACTGAACAGTGAGGGAGAACATAGTCTGGCACTTCTATCTCTCATGACTCTTACAAGAAGCAATATCTATATGTAATCATGACCATTCAGGTAGTCAGGTCAAGGTCAAATCCTTTGCATTGCCTGATCTCTTCTAAAGGCTGGGCAAAACGAGTGTGATTGTTATCCAGCATCACCTAACAATGCATCCAAATATTTCTATGAAAATCAGGTCAGATCTGATTATTCACAAGGTTGCCCCAGTGGTCTTTCACAGATGCATGTGAGACAGGCAAAAAGAAAGGCAAAATAGGCAAAGTAGGAAAAGAGTCTATAGAAAACAAGGTAAAATGAAGGAAAAAAGAAGAGAACTACATGAATGTTAACTGAGGATTAAAATGTCATAAATATGCAAAAATTCAAGCAAAAAAAAAAGGAACAAGCACAGAATGCAAAGATTGTAGATGAAATAATCTCAGATGATCGTTATTGTAGGCAGCTGTCTTCTCTTCAGCAGAGGCACCAAGAATTTCACTTCTGAAATTGCCTAGCCAAAATTCAATTGTACTTTAAGGTACACACCAACAAGGTGTCACAAGTGGAAACAGAATACACAATTATTTTCATTTTTCTTAATTAAACCAAAATTGCCTTCCATTTATATTGTTTTCTTTTCCATTACACTTAAAGAAGAAGACAGCCAAAACAATTGGACTTTTTTGTCCTTCATTGCATCTTCCCCTCTCAAAGAAGATAATTTGCCCTTGAGTGGCCTAAGTGTTTGATTAATTAGGGATCCCAGATGTAGAAAGACACAAGATCCTCATTAACAGAACAGAAAGAGAATGAAGGAATTTAGTGATGACTTTCCTGAAATAGACAGTGCTAACAAGTGGTTCACAGTCTGTAACGGAAGTGCTGCATCTTTAATAAACAAGCAGCAGTGGCAATCTCAGGAGCCATACAGCGATGTATCATTTTGCTCTGAGGCACTGGTTCCACCTATTCCATTTACTTAGTGATTCTGATAAGCCATTAAGACCTTCCCCTCCATTCCCGATTGTCAAAAAGTGTCACTGAGCTGCAATCACGCACTGAGACAGGGCATGGGAGGATCTGTGGGCATACTCCACTCTTCTCTCAGGGTGCCTAAGACAGCTGTACTGATTCTCTACTTGTCACCTGCTCAGTTCCTATGTCACACTGGCAACGCATGCCCATTAAAATAGACTAGAGATATTGTCTCTTGTTCACTCTCTCAAGGGAAAGTAATTTTTTTTGTTGTTTCTTTTTGACTTAATACTTTTTTGTTAGGATAGGTCAATTTGGGATAGCATTAATGGCTTCTTGATTCTGGCTATGCCACTGCTAGTGAAGAGAGTGCTTCATTATTGTTTTTTAAGACATGTAAAATTAAGGCTCATTTTTAAGGCCTCCTAAAATCATACTTATATGCTAATATAGTTTCCTGATCCTGTAATTGGATAGATGATGACAAAGCAAAAGGCTAGGATGAAGCTCCCCCCACTCTCAGAGTTGTGCACATTGCAGAGCCATGGTCAGTGTTCTGCCAGTGCTGCCAACAAGAACAATGTGCAACTGCAGAGATGCTTGTGTGATGCTCTTCATGACAGCCCATGCCTCAAAAGCCAATCCTGTTGTGGAATCTCTTGGCCATGCTATTATAGGCAATGATAAGATAGATTTTCCCTTCGGCTAATATCCTTCCACCTTCCGGAGATATTTCTGGTTGAGTATGGTACGTAGGAAGAATAAGAGCAGAAAGTTCAGGAGATCTTTTTGAACAAAGCAGTCACTAGAAAGACACTTGCAGAAGATAATTTCTTTCAGCAGAAGAAGCATAATCTAGAAATAATGATTTGTAATGCAGACAGTGCACACAGTTATGAAGAAAAAAAAGAAAATTTCACAAATGAAAGGATTGAAACTCCCATTAATACTGTGGGATTAATGCAAAACTCCAAGGAGACATTAACTCTGCCTGCAAGAGTTGGTAGACATTAAGCATGCTGAAAAGCATTTCGGTATTATTTTAAAGGAGCAGCAAAAAATACTGAAAAAAATAAGCAAAGGGAATTGAAGATTAACTTTGACATGTAATATTCATAGCCAGAGAAAATAGCTATTATTATTTATGTAGGAAAGATAGACAATACAGGATTCTTGTGGACATCCAGCAATGTTGTTTCATAATGAGAACTAATTTCAATCTTGCTCTAATCATAGTCAAATTAATCTCAAGTATTTCTAATACTCAGATGAAAAATAATGAGCAAACAAAAGAATAATATAACTCACACACATACACACACCCTCCTGCATTCTGGTCTCCAAGGACTGAAAAGGTTTTGTGTTGTGTCCCAGCACTCCAGCAGTATTTGGAGTTGTCCCTGGGGACAGGCTGAACAGCTTGGGGTCACTGTGGGCCACCCCAGGCTGAGCACTTCAGCCTGCCAGTCTCCTCTTAGGCACTTTGGGGCCGGCAGGTTGGAGGCCAGTGCTGTGGGGGCAAGCTTCAGCCAAGGAGTCTGGCTCACAGGGAAGCAGCAGAAAGAAGATATCTAGAAACTATATCCCAGGGTCACTGTGTTTTTATGTCCATCATTTTTTTTTTCTTGTCTTAAAAAATTTGGAGTTGAAAATTGATTCTTGACTAAAGACAGTTGCACTATCCTTTTTTTTTTTCTTCTTCTTTTCTTTCTGTTACAACAGTGTTTTCACTTGGAGAACAATCTTTATCTGGTGAGCTCTAATTAAATGCAAAAGTTGCTTTAGCTGAATAAATAACCAAGCCTGTCAGCTGCAGGAATCTGGGTATGTTGCAGACATTCACACCAGGAGGCATCTTCAGGAATACGAACTGCACAGGATGATAATGTAAAACCTGTGATCAGCAGTTCCAACCTTTGTGCAATTTTCATGCTTCTAAAAGTCAGTATTGTCCTTCACTGTGTACTTGAGGGAGACATGCCAGGTATGTGGTTGAGAAGCCAGAAGGTGCAGGGTGTTTTGCATCTGGGTGACTGCACGTGATGCACAGTTCAGCACGCAGGCAGGCAAAGAGATGTTGAAGGCAGAAAAACTGGGGGCTGGATGAACTGCTGTCAGAAAGTTGAGTTGTACCTGAAATCATGTTTCCCAGTCTTAGGTGGAAATATTCAGTGACAAGCATGATTAGGACAGCAGAAGGAGACCAAAATGTGGAGAGACCAGAGAGCTATCAATATTTAATATGTGTCTTCTGTATGTCATGAATTGAAATGCACTGACATTGCTCATAAGGAGGGGATGAATCACCATTTCTATCTTTGGGGTTTTATTAAATGCACTTAAAGCCAACAATGAAAATCACTGAACATGAGAAATGAAGATTGGTAAAGGCACAGTTCATGGGTAAAGACCCTCCCTGCTGCGCCCATGCTGGCCCTTTGGTGAGCTGCCGAGAGTGAAGCCCTTCTGAAAATCAAATCACTTTGTTGGGTACTTGAAATAAAGTTTTTCTTTCAAATCTTCATTATACACCTAATTTTGTGCTAGAGGAGAATATGGCTAAATGTCCTTCCCATGTAAGGACTCTTTGCCAACATGTGAGAAGGGTTCAGGCCATTTTTTAATCGGTTGGTATCTATATCACAAAACCCACAAAGTTGATCCTTTGACTTGCTCAGAGCTACATGATTGGAAGGAAAATGGCTAATCCGTCTGAAACTATTTGTTGCTAGAGAAAGTTATATACCCTGAAATGGTAAAAAAACCTGTGTAAGAATGAATAAGGTTTTATAAAACCTGTAGGAAAATTCTAATAGAAAATACATAGTGTTCTATAATAAAAATCATAGATGATAGCATTTTATGCCAAGTGAAAAACATTTATGTTAAAGCCGAGAAAATGAGGACTTAGTAAGCTTTCAGTGCCCTTTTGTCATATGTGTTACAAAATTAAACCAAACACTGACTATGTACAGCAAACTAAAACAGGCTTATGGCAGATGCAAGGCTAGGAAAGTTCTCTCAAATTAGTGACATTTTGACTGTAAAAAGATAACAGCGAAAGGCTATGGTTAAGTCAGAATGTCTTTCGGAAAATCACTATGGTAAAGGAAGCACTACAAATATAGGATAAGGAATTTCTTATGAAAATGCAGCTTTAGGCATCAATATCAATTATATTCTTTATGAAACAACAAGTGAAATAACTCATAGTGCAACTTATATAAAATTATATAATTTTTGAATTTCCAAACATCTTTAGATTGGAAACTGCTAGCAGTAAAGGTCAGAAAAGGGTAGAAAATGGATTTCTTTACTAAATGGACAAGGAATCAACAGAGAGTGGTGGTGATTTGGACTCTATTTCAGTGGGTGTGGAGCTCTTGCAGAAAAAGTGGCTGTAAAAATAACAAAGGATAGATTGAGTTCTTCATGTTAAATTGCAATATGAAAAAATACAAATCCATAATTAAATTAGAGAATAAGAGCTTCCAATTTTCACAGTGGGAAAAAAAACTTAGACCATATGATGTAATAAAATCCAGGATGTAGAAAATTCCTAGCCTGGACCATTAAAAGAACTGGAATGTAAAATGACAAGTCCAGTAGAAGGGAGTTGGTGAAACTGTAAATGTTGTCTGAAGGGTTGCAAATGCAGTACCTATCTTCAGAGAAGGAGGAAAACATGACTCGAGCAACACCAGGACTTTTAATGTGACTTTGATTCTGCAAAATTTTAGAACAGATTTTGGAGGAATGAGTAGGTAAGAATTGTTAGGCAATTCAAAGTAGCCTAATTTGCAGCACAGTTTTGTTAAAGATAAGTCAGACTAATTATTCTGAATACAAAATCAGAGGTAATGCAACAGATGTGGTCTAGATAGATTTAAGTGAAGCGTTTCTTACAACAGTTTATAGGAAATTAGAAGATGTCAGGAATTAATGTGAAGTGGATAGAGAGCCATTTCAGGAAAAAAAATTGTCCCAAATAATATTTTATAAAGAATTATTAGGATGCCAGAAGTTACTTCCTCAGTGGTGAGTAGTGGGACCAATGCTCATCATATATTAGTGGCCAAGGATGCAGAATCAAATTATTTGCTAATGAAATTTACAGACGACACGAAGTTGAGAACATGAACAGCAAGAAAGTAGAGAGTCACCACAAGAAAACCTCTTTGCACGAGACACTGAAATGCTTTGGAATATGGTGTTCTGTTCTCACCTACGTCCAAGAAAAACAAAACAAAATTAAACTAAACTGGAATAAGAACATAGAAGGCTTTGGAAAATGGAGTGTCCATTTTATAATAAAAAAATGAAAATATTAGGGTTTATTTAGCTTAGGCAAATGAAAATTTGGAGAGGATTGACAGTTCCTTATATTCAGAGGAAATTGTTAAAAACGGAGAAGAGCTGTTTAGGTGAATTAAAATTGCTGGCCTAAGACCAAATGCTATAAACCAATCATGAGTATCTATTAGCCTAGAAATTTAGAAGATGACTTTTAAACATTCCAAGAATTAAATTCAGGAAGACTTTTCCAAAAAAAGTTATTCAAAAGAGATTCAGAGTCTGAACTTATTTTAAGATGGAACCTGGTAAATTTATGGAACAGCTGTTTGGCAACATAAAATACCTCATTGGAAAATGAAGCCTGTGACATATTTTAGTCTTTGGTACTTGGTATTTTGGTATCTTTGAGAAACTATAAAGGAGGGGTTGCTGTTTGTTTGTACCATATTTGCACTGTCTGTACATGACATACATGCTATTCTATGTATCTTGTTTAGATTTATTTATGAGGATCATTCTTAGTAAGGAAAAGGAAAGGAAAATGTTGCTACCCTTGATAGATATAATTCAGCTTCTGGGCAGAGTGAATAGAAAGGACATTATTTCATGTTCTCATGAAACTGTTGAACAACCTAAGAGAATGTAAATGGAAGATAGTGGTGGTTCTATTGACAATAAATTCTTAGGTGATTGATTAGTATATCTTGTTCCAATCCTCAACGGTGAAAAAACTACCAGATTTGGGGACACAGTGGTAGTCTGAGGAAATTGGGATATTGCTATTTCTTTTGTCTACTCTGCAACACAACGTAGTAGACCACTTCCTGGCATAACTTAAGGGTTTTATTTGATAATTTCCTTCCAGGGACACTGATGAGGTTTTTGAATTCTTCCATTTTTCCTATGGCCCAGTATAATAAACTTCAGATGCTGGAACGCATTCTTATACTTTAGGATATAGCTTGGTGTAGACTAGAAATTTTACAAATCAACATCTGTTGCATAGTTTCCCCAACTGGACGAAACAGAACTGAGTGACCCATGTGGGTCTTCATTATTACTTGTGTCTTTGTCCCACACTTCTGCAAGTGGATAGATGTTCAGTCAGTATTAAGGGGAACAGGTGGGTGGGTTGGCTGCCATCCCAGAAATAATTTGAGTTATGTTCCCGTAATACCTCTTCATTTCATATAACCATGTTCAAGAGCCTTTGACAATTATGGCTTCTAAAGACATTGTACAAAAGACATTTGACATACATCCTAAGCTCAGAACATTAATGATCTTACAAACCAAGGCAACCTTTAGAGAAATCCATCCTCTCGAAGGTTCTTGTCATGGTTTAATCCCAGCAGGCAAGTAAGCACCACACAGTCGCTCGCTTACACTCCCCATGGTGGGATGGGGGAAAGAACCAGAAGGGCAGAAGTAAGAAAACTTGTGGGTGGAAATGAATTGAAATACAATAATAACATAATAATAATACAATGAAAAATACAAAATGAGAGAGAAGTAAAACCCAAGAAAAACAGATTATGCAAATTAAAAACAATTGCTCACCACCAGTCGACCTATATCCAGCATATTCCCAAGCAGCAGCCCACCAAACGGCCTTCCTCCTAATCTATACGCTAAGCATGGTGTTGCAACAGTTGGACTTCGTGATCTTAAAGGTCTTTTCCAACCTAAACGATTCTACGATGCTATATTACAGAATGGGTAATGTTGGAAAGGACCACTGTGAGTCATCTGCTCCACCCTCCCTGCTCAAGCAGGGTTATTCTAGAGCACATTCCACAGAATTGCACTCAGATGGTTCTTGAATATCTCCAGTGAGGGAGACTCCACAACCTCTCTGGGCAATCTGTTCCCAAGCACGGTCACCTGCACGGTAAAGAAGATCTTCCTCATATTCAGATGAACTTCCTGTGTATCAGTTTCTGCCCATTGCCACTTATCCTATTGCTTGGCACCACCAAGAAGAGCCTGGCTCCATCTCCCTGACACCCTCCCTTCAGATACTTACACACATTAATAAGTTTCCCTTCTCAGTTGTCTCTTCTCAAGGCTGAAGAGACCCAGCTTCCTCAGCCTTTCCTCATAAGAGAGATATTCCAGTTCCTTAATCATCTGTTCAGTGACAGGAGCCACGGCCTGAAGTCAGGGGAGATTTAGGTTGAATATGATAAAAAGGTTCTTCCCCCAGAGGGTGGTTGGGCACTGGAACAGGCTCCCCAGGGAAGTGGTCACAGCACCAAGCCTGACAGAGTTCAAGAAGGGTTTGGATGATACTCTTGGGCACATGGTGTGACTCTTGGGGATGGTCCTGTGCAGGGCTAAGGGTTGGACTCGATGATCCTTATGGATCCCTTCCAGCTCTCTGTGATTCTGTGATCTCTGTGGCCGTCTGTTGGACCTGCTCCAGGAGCTCCATGTCTCTCCAGTACTGAGGAGCCCAGAACTGGACACAGCACTGCAGATGTGGCCTTACTAGAGCTGATTAGAGGGGTAGGATCCTCTCCCTCAACCTGTTGGCAGTGCTCTTCCTGATGCATCCCACTTTACTGCTGGCCTGCTTGGCCAAAGGTCACACTGCTGGCTCATGGACAGCTTGTTGTCCACCCCCAGGTCCTTCTCCACAGAGCTACTTTCCAGGACCCCAGGTACTTCTCTGAAGAGCTACTGATTGGCCCCCAGCTTGTATTATTGCATGGGGTTATTCTTCCCCAGGTGCATGACCCTGCATTTGCCTTTCTTGGCTTCAGACAGTTCTCTGCCCATCTCTCCAATTTGTCAAAGTCCTTCTGAAGGGTTGCACAGCACTCTGGGGTATCAACCACTCCTCACAGCTTTGTGTCATCAGCGAACTTGCTGAGGGGGCATCTGTCCCTTCATCCAAGTCATTCATAACTAAGTTTAATTATACTGGGCTGGACACCACCAGTGAGAGGATTTCAACTAGACCCTGTGCCACTGATTACAATCAAAACAAAGGAAAATGTAATAATAATAATAACAACAACAACGATAATAATAATATATTATTATCATTATAACAATAATAGTTGTTGTTGTTGTAATGATACTATTGCCAATAATGATTGTAATTAATTGTAACCCATGAAAGATAAATAATATGCATTATAGTTTTCCACCACTCCCCATGCTTGATGCCCAGACTGTTCCCAAGCTGTGATTGGCCCCTTCCAGGTAACTCCCCCAGTTGACATACTGGGCATGACATTCTACGATATGGAATATCCCTTTGACCAGTTCAGGTCATCTGTCCCAGTCATACTCCCTCCCAGCTTCTGGTGCAGCTTCTCACATGACTCTGAAAAGTCCTTAACTCAGGGAAAGCATTAGGTAGCAGCGACCAAACATCAGTGTGTTACCAACATAATCTTCATATTGAAACAAAAACACAGCACTGGACCAGATACTAGGAAAAAATGAACCCTGTCCCAGCTGGAACCAGGACAGCTTGCCACACTAAGCATCTTCCATTCTTTATTTGTGGATAGAATCCAGTTGTTCTTTGTCCCCAAACCTGCAATCATCAATGCTCTTAGCATGAACCCCACAGCCATATGCCAGATGGGTGCAGTGAGACAGCACCAGCTAGGCTACTTGAATGCCAAGTAGCTTCACAGCTTTAATTACTACTGTAGGCTATATCCATGTAGATACTTGCTGATATGATTAGCGAGAGAAACAATATTAGAAAGGTTAACAAAACTGGTCATAATGCTCATGGCATTATTATTGAGGTGGACAATTGAGAGGACAGATGTCTCAGCCCTACTTATCTTAGAAATTGCTAATATGTGTTGGCAGTATTTCAGGAGCAACCACTTGGACAAAATTCAGCATCTTTGCCCTCCTGTAATATTTTATACTTCTAAATATTTATTCCAGTAAATGAATGCTTGAGTTTTACAAACACCTATTCTATAGAACAGGTCATCCTCTACCCACAGCAGAAGGAGGTGAATTTCTGTTTCCCTAAGAGTCCATGCAGATTTTTGCTGGAGAATTCAGGAGCATAGTTTCTTTGAATCTTACATTCCTTTTATCAGCAGGAGGTCATATGCTCTGCCAATCCTATATTCATGTAAATCCAAAAGCCTAAAGGGGGAGGTTTACAGAGAACTCTGTGAAGGCAACTTTGCAATATTTGCCTGGTTCTATATCTTATTAGCTTCTGCAGGAAATGGGCCAATCCAGATCATAGTTACTGCAGTATTAAACTAAATAATGGTCTTAATAGCATAGTAAAATATATTCAGAGCCCTATGGTGCAAAATATATTAGATTATTTCAAAGACAGGACAATCTGAGTCTCTGGAGAAAACCAAATGTAATTAAAATTATTTCTACTCCAAAAATTCACTTCTCATTACAAATGTTGCCATGGAGTATTCCCAATGTACTTTTTATTCAGAGTTCCAGAAAGAGTTATTAGCCTTCCTGAAAACTGTATTATCTTGAATAAAATAGTGTATGCATTGCCTTGAGTGAAAGACAAATGGAAATTAGATGCTAGATTGTGTCCGATGACTTTCGGTCTTCACGTTTATATGCTCTTGGTAGGAAAACATAGTATTTGCTGAGGTTGAGACAGAGGACAACCTCATGTGACTTTGGAGTGCAATCATATGATATTAAAGGAAGTTATTAAGCATTTGTGGAAAACACTGTTTTGGACACAAAGGAATATAGACATAAAAAGTGATGTCCACTAAATCAAATCCTCAGATTATTTACCCAACTGAGAATAATTTATTATGTGGAATCAGGGTCAGCAGCAACAAGTCATTTTATCTGACTTATCTTTAATTCATTTACAATTTAATTTTCCTAATTTAAATGTTCAGAGAAAATGAGAATTGATTATATAGATTCATAGGAACCACGAATATAAAACAAATGCTTTTCACTGAGTTATAACAAAGGAGAGAGTTTGCTGAGGAAGAAATGTGATTATACCTTCTACTTGAAAAGGATATGTAGACAGCAGTAGGTAGAAACACCACTTGAAAATACAGCTTTACAAACGCTTAGTTTTGCTCCTCAGCAAATAATACATTGAAAATTCTTCCTCTGGGTCACAGGAACAAGATCATGATCTCTCTAAAAAGGGACTAGAAAAAGAGATGTTGATACAGTAGGGAAGAGCTACAAGGTAATAATTGCAGTTGATACAACTGTAATTGAAATAGTTAAAAATACATTTCCTGTGGGAGCTCTGAATAAATTTGAGATAGACAGATGGCTGTCTCTAAAAAACAAAACAAAAAAAGCCAACTCTGTTATTTCTAGATAAGGCCAACAGGCTTAGATTTTTGGTGCATAGCTGAAAAAGTGAATTATATCCAAACATACTAAAAATACCATATATTGATGCAGAGTGATGTCATACAGCTCCTCAATGACAACTAAGTGAGGGACTGGCAACAATCCAACAGTAAATGTAAATACAGGCATTAGCAAAAAGAGTTGGCAGAGGTCAAACAAGAGTTTTCTATTTTCCTGTTCTCTAGCCCATCTTGTCCAGTCAACCACACCTGCTCTGAAATTCTGCATTTCTTGACCTTTGTCATTTCTCTGCTGAGTAATGAGTAAGCACTGTCTGCACCCAGCTGTATAACTGTTCAGTGAAATTCCCCTTTCCACTTCTCCCTCATTATCCAGGGAGCAAGGCGAAAAGACGCTCCATCACCCCTAGTGGCAAATAACTCCCACATATACTGCAGCCCAGTAAACACTTTGTGGTTCTACACTCCCAGTATTTCCATCCTGTCCTCCTTTCTGGAGGAAGAGTATGAATGTGAAAGAATAGCAAGTGAGAGCCCTTCTGTGATTAGGGTAAGCTGCCTTCTCTAACAAGCAGCATCCTTCAGATCAAAGGATGGAAGTAAGTGTTGTCTAGCCTCACCCAGCTTCTTGTAGAGAGCCGAGTATCCTTTTGCAGGAGGATCAAAGCCTACGTTACTTCATATTTACTGTAGTCTTCTACTGGCTGCCATCAGACATATAAATCACATTATGTACAAAGAGAGGATAGCCCAGCAGTTCCATGAGGTGGAAAACACTCACCTAGTAAAAAAAAGATGTAGTTGGTGTTACCCTGCTGTGGAGGGCATTGATCAGGCACCCCTGGGCAGGGAGCGAAGGACTGCCCTGTCTCTGTGCACTTATTGTTAGACTCTTTCTGTCATGTAGTTGCTGTGACCATGTTACATCAGTACTTCTGTGCATCGAGAAGACTGCACTGTAGAACCTGCATTTACTTTCAGCCAAGATGCCCAATGATTTAGCAAAGAGAACATCAGTGCAAATTTTAAATCCATATGCCCTATTTCTCTGAAGTCTGAGAAATCCTTGAATTCACGTACATTTGAAAAATAGAGGCTTATAATACATAATATTAATCTTTCATCAAAGAAAAATACCCATTCTGTTTATGCGCTAAACAGGAACGCAGGAAAAAGGCTTCAAGCCCTTTTGTTCATGATAAATGTGATATGACACTGGTGCTGTTAGAGAACCTGCTGCTTCATGCATTGCTGCTTTATGGCAAGTGGTGGTCACAGGTGAGCTTGCAAATGTAGCAGGTGAAACACTGAAAGATCTGCTTGTAGAAAAACATCTAAACCTTGCTTCTGAGAGCTTATACTCCTTGCAAAAGACCTGACATTAAAGAAGGGTATAGTCCTTGCCATCCAGACCAAGCTGATGCACAGCTAACTCCAGGAAAAAAGGTAGGAACCGGAAAATGTGTATATTACAATTTAAACCGTATTAAATTATTATTATTATTACTATTGACACTTCCTTTCTGTGTAAAATATTAATTTTTCAGTAGTCCTTCTTTCTTTTTCTGCAATACTTAAATCTGGGTTGATAGTGATTCTTGGATGAATCTATTAAGGTTTCTATTGTCAAAACATAAATTCCTGAATTTACATAAAAGGTGTGTTTCCTCTTTGTTCACTGACAAGATTTTAAATTTAACTAATCACACATCCTTTTGGGGCAATTATTTGAATGCCTTTCAGAAATGGTGTCCATGTTTTTCATTAATTTGCCCCAAATCCAGTATTGCTTGGATGCTAATTTATTTTATTTTATTTTATTACTTTACCTTACTCTACTTTACTCATAAGGAATACAGAAGAACTAGCAGTAGAGGCACCAATCATTTTATCCTACACCAACTCAGCAGGACACAAGCTGAACTTTGCCAGATGACACTTTGGATGGAGAGAGTCATCTTTTCTCAGGAATGTAATTTCCCCAGCAGGACAAGAATCTAATTTTGACATTACAAACAAATAGTTTCCAGGTATCAAAGTTTAGAACTGCCAGAAAAATGACAGGAATACTGGTTTTCATAGATTTATTTCTTGCATTTTGTTAAAGAAACTTTTTCCTTACAGCTGCTTGAGGTGTAGAGCAGCACCACTTCAGAGAATTTCAAGCCTGCCCTGGGCAGACCCTGCAGAAACCCACAGAAACATTGAAATCCTGGATCATAAGTAGCACAACACCTACTGTATTTCATTTTGTGCTACTGCAGCTCTGATTCCTGATGCCTCAGACTATGAAGTCAGAGCTCTGCTTACTTAAGCCCTTTGGGATAATAGTAAGGCCACTATATTTGAGGCAAGAACACTTAATAAAACCAAGAGAGAGGATATTGCTCTTGAAAGACTTGTGTACATAAAAATAGAGAAACTACCCCTCAAGCCATAGATGCAAACAGCATACAGATTATTTTCTTCTGTGAACAACAGAGGGATTCAAATGAGCAGAGATATAAAATGCCCAATGGTCAGTGAGATAACTTGAATTTACAGGCACAAATTCAGATCTTCACCGACATAAAAAGCCCATCAGAAACAGAACACAGGATAGATGTTTCACCCATCTTTATTTTCTCTGGGTGTCTGGACAATGACAGGTAATTGTTGACAGTACTGGCATTGTTAGTGCAATTATTTGAAAGAGAGTCTTTATTACATCTGATTCCACAGAAGTTAAGTTGCTTTCTGGCAACAAGATGGCCTAACAACACTAAACACCTTAATTTGAGTTTGCAAATGGATTTGCCCCAAATGCAGTTGTGCAGTGTAAGTTACTCACTATCTTGTTATCCTGTTAAATTGACACACAAAATATGTACAGTTGGCTCATCCTAAAGCTCAACTCATTTTCAGAAGAAAAACCTGACAGTGAAGCATGTATTGGATGGTCTAGTTTGAATTAATATGAAATATTTAATTACTCAGAAAGTTCCTAAGACAGCAGTGACCAATACATCACCCTTCCGCCTTAGTTTAGAAGCTTCAAAGCACAATTGACATGATGGGCCCATGAGCTGATGAACCACTTTAAACTGCTGCTGTGCTCTACTCCTGGTAGGAAATTACCAGAAGTAGCAGGATTGTCACAAGTTGCACCTGCTGATATAGCTCACTTTTCTTTCCAAAGTTTTCAGCCAGGAAGAAAATCTCGGAGAATCAACATCCGACCAAAGATTACAATTCACCATCTTGGGATTTGAACTTCTTCTTAAGGAAGAAAAGCATGATGCAGAGGCACAACTGGAAGCTTACCTTCAGGCCATCCAGAGAACTTGAAAATGTCAGTGGAATTTTGAAAAAAATTAACTGCAGGAAAGCAGGAAAATCTTCACTAGAGACTTTCTGCAAAGCCTTTCATGGCATAACAGTAAAGGCATGTTAGAATGGGGTTTGCCAAACATTTTTGAAAGACCTATTCAGCCCTCCATCAGTGAAAGATTCCTTGCTTCTGACACAGAGTGAACTCACCACGGGGCAGAAGGTCACCACAAAGCAGTATTGATAGCTCTTTTGGAGGCCTTATTAAATGCAAGGCCTTGTGCAATGAAAATGTAATTTAACTTTGTGAAAGATACTATGTATTTCCTCAATGGTGAGATTTGCAGTACTTCTCTCACACCATATTGCTGTGTACTGCTTTGCCTTTCTGATACAGTGTCATCAGATAAAAAAAGACACTTGTAAAACAGGTACAGTGGCAAGCATCACCCATATTCTCGTAGGAATCTGGCGTCTACATTCTGCAGCTAGTAAGTATTGAGCTCTAAAAGGTTTTTAGGGTAGTTCTGGAATAGGCAGAGGTGAAATACTGAATAAAGGACTTAAACTTATATCACAAAGACTTAAGAATTCACTTGGAGTACAAACTGCAGCAGTTACAGAGAAGTTCAGAGCACAAAGGAAAAATGAAGCAGTCTTATAAGAGAAACTGAAGGAGGCAGATGGCAATTAGGTGTCAGTAAGTTCTCATTAAAAGTGGAAGGTTTCCAGACTCAATTAAAAGAATACTCTTTGAAAAGATCTTCTGGAGCAGTAGAGAGGGGGGAAAAAAAAAACCCAACAAAAAAAACATTAAACCCCTGGAAGGGCTGTTTTGTATTACAAAATCTTTTCATTCTTATTTGGGAAAAGGGTGAAAAAGTCATATGTGAAATCTGTAGTTTTGTCACATAACTCAGATTTCTGCTGCTATAGGCTTGCAAAACAGATGTGTTAGAACTAGAAAAAAAAGGCAATAAAGCAGAAAAATAAAAGCATAACTAAAAGATTGTGCTTTCCTTTCTTCCTGTGTGTTAAAAATAATGAAGTCATTACAATTTACTTTCTTGCAGTAGGACTCTTGGGAGAGAACACAGATTTCTCATCTTTAAGACACCTGTAAGACACAAAGTTAAAGGTCACTTTTGCCCGTTATCTTGGACAAATAGTGCAGTGCAAGCCATTAGGCTCAGAGCACAGTTGCTTACTGCCCTCAGAAGCCACACCAGCAACTCCAGCTCAGGCTACAATTCCCTCAAATGCATGAGTTGAACCAAGAGCATCCCCATGACTGCTGTTTGCTCCTGGTCTGCATATCTGTGCTCAGAGCGTATTCACCAGGACTGAGCATGGGTCAGAACTGCCCCCCTGTGCAGTGTGACCTCCAGCAGATCTTGCTGGTGCATGACCTCATGGAATGCACTGCTCCACACCAAACGCACTCTGGGATGTATTTGGGCTTCAGCTCCTCTGCAATGTGCTCCGGGTGGAGTGCAGGCTGACACGGCTGAAGGTCCCCAGCACCTTCCACATGAGGTTGAGGAAGAGAGGGCTGAGCTGTTCCCAGCTCTCTGTTATTCGTGGCAGGCATTTCCAGGCAGCTGGGACATCATACGGTAAGTACACAACTGCTGGGTGTGGCCTCCCCCCCAGGGCCCTAGACGACAGTCACACAGCTCCTGCTGCTCAGTAAGAAGACAATTGTTGGAAAAGTCCACCACAAGGACTGTCAGAGATGTCACTGAAAGAATCTCAAAAGGGCACCAGACACGTGTGTTTAGACAGCTGAATTGATGCTGAACATCTACACATCAGAGTCACAAACATCACTTGCATTTCTGGCCTTACTGCACGCTCCAGAGCTTCTCCATGGCAAGGTGTCAGAGCAGGGCACTCAGAGACACCTTCACGCAGTTTGGTACAGCTGCATAATGTCTGCAAGGGCACTTAAACAATGTACTCGGCCTACAATGCTGCTTGGCACTGCTGTCTTCCATAATTTCCTTTTTTCCCCCCTCTTCTTTTCCCCAAGGCTTCTCAGTACCTCATGCAAAGCCAGTGGCCAAGAGGAGTACAAAATAACTTACAACTTATTTTGTGCTTATCTTTGGGGTGGCAAAATACAACTTTACAGTGGAATGGGGTTTTGCGTTTATCATAAAATGCTGGGTTAACAAAGCAAAACATCAAGGGATTGCGGACATGGAAGAATGTCATGTTCTCTCACTAACAACGCTGAAGGAACCTCCTCCCCCGTCCCCAAATAGACCATGTTAACCTCCCCATAACTCTGGGGGCAGACAGAGAGACAGCAGGCTTCTTTGGCCACAGGGAAGCTTTGAAAAGGGGCCAGAGAGCCAGAGTGACAGCTCAGAAGAGCCTCAGAGAGCTGGGCTTTTTGCTTCTGCTGGGTCACAATGGGAAAGATGCACTTCCTCCCCCAGAAACCAACATCTGACATCCCAGTTCCTGCTTGGGCAGCAGCAGTGCCTAAGCTGGGCATACAGCTATATGTTCTTCCCCAAAATGGTCTTTTCTCCTAATAGAACAGGAAAATAAGTATCATAGGCCATTATTTTGGTTATTTACCTCCCCCCAGCAGCCTGTGACTTATCCTTGGCACTGACAGCAAGACCCACATACAGCCAATTCAGCCAGTGTGAGCAGAGATTTCTGTTCTTCTGAGCTGTGGGTGAACTGAACCGTGCTAGATAATACATTTGGATCCTCGTCTTGCTGCTATCCCAACCTAATCTAAAACAACTCCACTTTCCTGAGATGATGCTTTGTGGGTGCGAGAAAGCAGGAATTGAGGACTTGGCACTCCTAAAGCTCGTCTTCATTTGCAACCATTAGTTTAACTTAAGACACCCAAATGACTTCACTTGTGCTTAGCTTAGCTTTAGGGAGCACTGGCATTCAGGAAACACCACTCCAGCTACTGGAGTGATTTGATTAGCAGCGCTGAGCGATTAGATTAGCAGAGTGGCTGGACAGACCATTAATTACTTGTTGTAATTCCAGCTGATGTAACCCCACTGCACCAGCAGCTTGAGCTGTGCATATGCATAGACAAAACCTGTGCACGCTTATTATAGTCTGTGGATTTTTTATAATTCACAACCTTGCCTCTGGTCAGTGCTTCTAGTCCACAGCTTAGATGGTAGAGGTCCATACTAGCTGCAGGCTCCACTGTTAGCCTGTACTGGAGATTGTAAGATGCTGAAAATGACAGTGAGAAAAACTATTCATTCTTTGTCATCATTCCAGCAGAGACAATTTCAGATTCTCTGGGTAATGCTGTTTCTGGAGTGATGTTTCTTGGCATGCAATGGTGCCTCACTGCAGAAATACTATAGTTTTGTGATGCTGTTGCACATAGCAGCAGTTTTTACCATCTCTTAAGCTCTCCTATGTTCCAATCATGGCAAAAAAGCTTCCTAGGAAATAACCCTAGTTTTAAGGCTGGGGCTCCAGAGAAGTATGTGCCCATTTGCTATTTGTGACCATTTCTGTTCAAGGACAAATGAAAATAAAGTGAGTAGTCAGTGAAAGTAAGATTTCTCTCTGTGAATCTAGTCCCCTATGAGTTACATGTTTAAGCTCATTGGTCACCTTAGCTATTGCTGCCACCAGGAGAGAGGAAGACAAGCAGCTTCAACAAATGCCCCTTTTCCTTACTTTGGTGACTTCTAGGAAAGGCAGTTTATTGAGTGCTTGATGCATTGATAAATAAAGTTCAGTGAGACAAATCCTACCCTTCCTGCTCCCTGCCAAGAAGAAGCAGACGTATGCTACTCCCCCTCTGCCAAGGAATAGTAGATGTTATGTTTGCCCATATGGAACAGTGCTCTGAGTTCTTGTGCTTGGAATACATGGGGAATTCCCTTTCTGTTAAAAAGCAAAACAAAATAGCCTGTTCAGAAATAATTGGAAGATCTTTAGGAATGTGGAATAGGTGTTCTTTCCAGGATGCCAGGTACAATTTAATGTTCTGTTGGATCGTTATGAATTCCCTTGTCCCTCTGGGTAGTAAAAGCATGTGCAGTACAAAGGGAAAATGTAAAGTAATGCTGCACAAATGATCTCAAAATATACACTGATAAGGAAAAGCCGCATAAGAAAGGAGTGAGCGGAAGATTGGGCTGTGATGCTTTGCATTGCTCCTGGCAGTTGATTTTTACACAGTAAGAGTGTGAAATCTTTCAGAAGTGGACCTACACCTCCTCTGCACTGGGAATTTCACTCTATGAGGTATGAGGCAATGAAAAATCAGGGTCATAATATCCCACTGAGCTTCTGAGTCATCTTATTGCACTGAAGTAAAAGCACTTTAGAAAATACAAGCCATCTGTGATGTTAAATGCAATTATCTGATTTGCCTTAATAAATGCTCACAAATCACTGCCAATCACTTCAATTTTTCAACACTGTTCTAGGTCATTTATAAGCAGGTAAAGGTCATCCTGCTAAGACATTTTCAACTCTGATCATTATCAAGTTACTATTTTCTGGAGTAACACAACTACTTCCATCCAAGTCCAACACATAAAAGAACTTTAAAGGAGACAAGAATTTTTTTTTTTAGCTCTGTGCTGGTTTCAGCCTAAACCGTGACAGCTCTGACATTCAGAGGATCACACTAGGTATGTTATTACATCGAAGCTGACACAGTATTGATTATTACTTATAGCTTCTTCCTACTGGCATCCAGGTGGCAAACATCACTGTTCTTAAAGGTCAGATCCCAAGCTGTTTTTCAGATTCCTCATGCCTACATCAGGAATTATCCAGATATGTCCCTTTTCCATTTGCCCAGTAATTTTGCCCAAGTGTGGAAGGGACATTGTGATTTTACAAATTGTATGTTCTGGTGGCAAGTGCTCTATGCTTAGGATGCTCAGGATGTGGTGGCCTTATTTGGCACACACAGATCATGTTCTAGGCAGGCTCTGTACAGATGCACACATCCCACACTGCACAGGTTCACGTATTTCTTGCAAGGGAGACCCAGAAGAGCTACGATAATGCTACCTAAAACTTTGTTTCTCAGAAGTTATTTACACATGTAACAGAAGTTACAAATATGAATTTAAAATCTATTTTGCATAACTGTAAAAGTTTGCAGCTGCCCATCAGGAGGAGCTGCGTGTTACCCAAATCTGAGCAAACTAAGGCTTCACAGTACAAACACCAGTGCACACAATTGTCAACGTCTAATGTGTAGCAGGAGTGGTTTGAATGCTCAACCAGTAAAAAACAATATAGAATTACCAAAAGAAAGACATTACATGAGCAGAACTGACTTAATTCTACAGCAGACCTGGTCTGGGATCCTTAAAACAACAGAGAAGAAAATTGTTATAATCAGGAGGAGACACTTTCCAAGCATGCAGAAATGATGTCAGGAATGCAAAATCCCACCTGGGGACATATCTGGTGACAGACATGAAGAGCAACAAGAATAGCTCTACATTTACGTTAACAGTAAGACTGAGGAAAAATATCAGCCCACTGCTGAATGGAGAATGGGCCCTAGTGACAAACAGCATAGAAAAAGCCAAGGTAGTCAATGCCTGCTTCACCTCCTCTTTACTGGTAAGACCCGCCTTCAGGAATCCTAGGCCCCTGAGAGCAGTGAGAAAGTCTGGAGCAAGGAAGACAAACCCTTGGCAGGATGAGGATTAGATTAGGGAACACTTAAACAAACTGCATATATATAACACCACAGAACTTGATGGGTTGCACCCAACAAGTGCTGAGGGAGTTGGCCGACACCATTGCAAGATGACTTTCAATTATCTTTGAAAGCTCGTGGCAGTTTGGGAAGATTCCTGATCACCAAAACATAGCAAATGTAACTCCTTCCTTCAAGACAGGCAAGGAAAATCTGGAGAACTGCAATGGTCAGTCGGCCTTCCCCTGATCCCTGTGAAGGTGATGGAGCAACTAATCCTGGAAACCATTTCCCATATTTAGGATAGGAATGCCATTGGAGTGGAATCCATGGTCAAAAATGAATTTACACAGGGGAAATAAAGCCTGACTAGCAAAAAGTCATGATGAAATCTGTCCAATAACACTGCCTTCGAAAACTGATAAAGTACAGACTAGATAAACAGTTGGTGAGGTGGATTACAACTGGCTGATTTGCTGGGCTCAAAGGGTTGTGATCAACAGCACAAAGTCCATTTGGAAGCCAGACAGTAGTGGTCCCCTTCAGGGGTTGATACTGGGGTCGATAATCTTCTGTCATCTTCATCCATGAACTGAGGTGATGGAACAGTCTGCACCTTCACAAAGTGTGTTGATAATCTTTGTGTTGATAATCTGTGTGTTGATAATCAACACAAAGTGTGTTGAAAACTGGGAGGAGTGGCTGATATACTGGATGGTTGTGCTGCCATTTAGAGAAACCTGGACATGCTGAAGTGTGTCCATCTAAGGGCCATGAAGATGATCAAGGTATCGGAGTATCTCTTCTTCAAGAGAGGCTGAGAGAGATGGGCCTGTTCAGCTTGTAGAAGAAAAGGCTTTGCAGGCATGTGTACACATGTCTGAGAGTGGGGGGAAGATGAAGACAGAAAAGAAACAAGGCAATGGTCACAAACTGAAATACAGAAAATTCCATTCAGATAGAAAAAGAAACTGAGGAGTGATCAAACACTGGAGCAAGTTTTCCAGAAAGACTGTGGAGTCTCCACCCTTGGCAACATTCAAACCTGAATAGACATGACCCTGAGCAACCTGCTCTAGTTGCAGGGGTCGGACCCACAACCTGCTCTGAGCAGGGTGTTAGAGCAGATGATCCCTAGAGCTGCCTTCCAGCCCCAATGGCTCTGTAATTCAGTGCTTGCAGGTTACCGAGAGCACTGAATTGTTCCAACCCATATCAAGTTGCAGTTCAGCAAACAGCAGCAGGAGTCAGGATTGTTTAAACAACTTATTCAACTATTTGCCAACTGGTAATGTGGACCTGCTATAGTAGACTGCTTCTCTAGTTCTGTTTACATACACATCCTCTATTAGGTATGGTTCTTTCATTTTCTGAGAGGAGTGGTTATGCTCAGTGATTCACACTCTGCAATCATGAGCAAGGAGGGCACTCAGTGTGTTAATTTTCTCCGCAGAAAAGGGACACAAGCATTTTTCAGGAAACCACAAATCTCATTCACTGCTTTCAGATCTCCAGTACAAACTAACTCATCTGAGGCTACCGCTGAAACAGCCAGATTCTGTATCAGTGACACTACCCTCACTTGCTTGTTCCCACCTCATACTGCCCAATTCCTCCTGCTACCACACTGTTTGGGTAGCCACTTGTGAATGACAGCAGGTAACCGATGGGTGTAACACTCAACAGGCTTTCTGGCAGGTTAGGTTTCAGTGGAAAGGAAGGCTGTTTGAGGTTAATGATAGCAATAGTCAGAAGGAAGGTAATCCACTGCTTTAGCTAGTAGTGCTCGTCCAGGGTAGCTAAAAGTGTTCGTAAAATCACAGGATGATTTAGGGTGGAAAGGACCTCAGGAGGTCTGTAGCCCAACCTCCTGCTCCAAGCAGGGTCAGGTGCAAGATCAGAGCAGGTTGCTTAGGGCTGCATCCAGTGGGAGCTTGGAAATCACCAAGGATGGCGGCTGCAAAGCTTCTCTCAGCAGCAACCTGCTCTGATCCATGACTATCCACTGGGTGAAAATGGTTTTCCTTAAACACAGCCTGAAGCTCTCCTTTTTCAGTCTATGCCTGGTTTCTCCCAACCTCCCTCCATACACAACTGGAAAAGCCTGACTCAAAAAGCTGTCATCCAAGGCAGTCGCAGCCGTGGTCTCTGCCTGCAGTCCCACTGCTGATTTTGGACTGTACTGCTGGGCAAGTTGTCACAAACTTGCTTTGGGAGGAAAATGTGTGGCATGTTTCCACATTTGTATAAATATTCTCTATAGTTTACCACAAAATAATGAATGAAATAACCCATCAAATCATTCAAAGATGGCAAAAGTCAATACCATTCTCTGTGCATAAGACATAGGTGTTACTGGATAGTGGAATTAACCTCACACTTACAACAGGAGTGACATGTATACGCTGCTGTCTGCCTCTGACATGTATGGATCATGTTAACCCATTCACTTCCCTTCCCTGGTTTTCTATCATACAAAATAAAACATAATAAATTCTATGAATCTTCTGAGTATTTTAACACTCAAATTCCATTTGTTCCTTGAATTAAGAGCAGAGGATAAGGCTATTTAAGAATCTCTTTTTTTCTTTAAAAAATAAATCAAATACTGAAAAAAAAAAACCACCAGAAATTGCCACAGTAATGATAAAATACACCTTGCATACATCCTGTGATCATTTCTGAGTCTCCTCCAGACCCTCAAATACACTTTCTGTAGTATTATGACTTATCATGCAGTATATTTTTGACAATAGGGAAATGGAAGTATGTGAGAGAAGCAATACTTGAAGAATATTTCAGCAATATTATAGGAAAAAAATATTAATTATGTAATTCAACTACTACACTATTTAAACCTCAATTTCAGTGCCTTAGTGACACTCTAAAACATATTACATATATTTTAAACATGTTTATCTATTTTTGAGAAGACTACAGCCTTCCTGCCTAATAGCTCATCTGAAGTCATTCTCAGACCCCAGAAAACTGCTTCTTAATGCTAGTGTTTACAATTTAACACATACCATACCTAGGTTCATTTTATGGTGGTAAGGCTGGATCACACTAGCATAAGATTCTGTTTCCATGGATCAGAGCATGGGACTTTTACTGAAACTCTGTTTCTCCCCTTTTCTCAGTATATGCTTAGTTGAGTTAAAGTGCTTCTTTTTATTAAAAAAAAAAGGGGGGAAAAAAGCAGCAGTGCACACAGCGTTTTCTTCCTGTGCCTTTCAGGTATTTGCATGAGACTCAGCAGGTTTCTTACGCAATGCCACTTCCTAGGGAAAAAAGAGAATGCTGAGAAACTCCACCCCCTCCTCCTCTCACTCCAGATCTGACACCCAGTATTCCTCAGGCTGTTTTTCCAGCTGTGTGGCTGACTGACAAAGGGAGGGGAATTGGAAGGGAATTCTCTTCTTACCACCTCCACACCTGTATTTCCACCTACCTTCTACACTGTAGTGTTTCTGGTGAAACTTCCTTGTTTTTTGTTACCAAACAATAGCAGCTCCTGGCCTAGGGTGTGTACTGAGTGTGCCTGAACCACCATACAGCCCTTCCCTCTTCCTCTTCCAGCCCTTGGTCCTGGCAGAGGTACTGAAGTGGAAAGCCCCACTTCACCTTCCCCATCAGTACCAAATCAGTATCAGTCCTACGCATGCTCCTTTTCCCAGTCTAAACGTACTTGTCACCAGTTACCTTTGAAATATTTACTCATTTTCACATATTCTTTCCCAGGAATATGCAAGGCAGCTTAAGAGTCCAGATGCTGAGTTATTAGGCAGGTGGTATGGTCCTGTGATAGGGCTGTTTCTGTCACGCTTGAGTTTGATGACAAACTGAATGGTTTTAATCCCACCATCACAGTTTAGGCCCACTCAGCTAAGCAAATCACAGCCAAAAATGTTCAGTCACAGCTATGCTGCTGTTCACTGCTAGAGACACCTTGTGCCTGACTTGAGGTCTATGATTTTCAGATGTTTCTTCAACTGTCCCTGAAAGCTGCCTCTGTGCATGTGTTTGGGCGCCCAAAATAATTAATCATGTTTGAAAATCTTGTGGTACACAGCATGGCAGAAGTACTTCACTAACAAGACCATCAGATGAAGATGAGTAAGAATTTCACTGTTTTACAGAAAGGACTTAGGAGGACAAGGGGTTGCTTAATTACTGTTGTATTTCTGTAAGGTGAAAGGGGAATAAAACGAGAAAAATTATGATGGATGACAGTGTAGCGAAGTATACAAGTCTAACACCTTGTTTAGACTTCAGAACTCTTGTTCAGCAATGCTGTTGATGGATATACTTTCCTCTGATGTTAGCTGGGAGAAGTCCTATTCAGAAATAATTGGAATAGCTAAGGAGCCTCTGGTCAGTATTGCCTATTTCATCTGGTGACCTAGGGCAAGGTACACAGCAAATTAACTTTAGTTGCGACAAACCAAGTCTGTTTAAAGGGAGTTCGCTATGCTTTTAAGAGAAAGTTTAGAAGAAACCTGTTGGGAGAGAAGCAAAGTAAAAAGGGAAGCAAGAAAACAAGGCAGAGAAAGCAAGAGAGAGCTCTTTCTGAGCAGAGAAAGCTGGTATTTTTCTACTCTATAATTTAGCAGGGTGTTTTAAATAAGCTCACTCTTACTGATGTTTTTGAAGGCTCTTATCAAAACAGATTGTACTTTACCATATATTAATTGAATCAATTCACAGCCTCTTTTCTCTAATGAGTAATGTACAGTAAATTACAATTTGTCTAGTTTTGACCAGAATTTGGTAAGTTTCTGATGGTTTTAGATACTGTTAAATATTAGGTTTCACTAGCCATCATGTAACACTAGATATCAAACACTATACCTTTTAACATTTGTCATGCCCCATTTGCCATCTAGTCACAGCAATAATTTTGCTGTTCTTCAGCAGACACAAAGTTTTAATTAAAAACTACAGGGCTGTTTAAAGGACTTAGTAAAATTGTACTCACTGGGGATGTCCTCAGGGCCCACAGCTGAAATGCAGTTACCAGTCAGAAATTCAGCATACTAATGGGGATAGGACTCCAGCTCTCCAGGTCCATGTCACTTGAACTCTGAGCTCTGATTTATTCCCTCTATGGCTTCCAACTCATTCTAACCAAGAAAGCACTGCTTCACATATGCATTAGCCAGTTAATTACTCTAACGTACCTCCAAATACTGTCACAGTCAAATAAATGATTAATATTTAAATACATAAGTTTGATACAAAATGTCATCAAAATTACGGAAGTTATTGTATAGTGAAGGCTGTAGGTGTGTATTACATATGTTTGAAAACTGTGAAATCTAGGAACATCCTATTTTCTTGACAGAAAGTATGTGAGATCAGCCCATTTCTACCAGCATATGGGATCAGGTGCGACACTTGGGAGTACCAGCATATCCTTTCAACTGTTATTACTTATAATGCACTGTGAGTATGCCTACTTTGCAGACACGTGAATGACAAGGCTGCTGCTCCAGGAAGCTTGTATCTTGACTCATGTACAACACAAAGGCTAATAGTTCAAGTGCTTATGAGAACAAAGAACGAGTCAGGTCTTCAGGGCAAAGTTGGTTAATAGAAGGCTTGGGGAAAGTCTTGGGCTTTAAGGCCATTCCCTATAGGCTCTGGTTTTCCTTCATAAAATAAATAATGAAGACCCAATTTTTAATTACTTTAGATAATTCAAGAATGTCAGAATTCCTGGGGTTTATGTACCATATTCACTTGCACATTGTATGTTCTGGCACTCTAATTTGAACTCTTGGAGGTTTGTTTTGCAAAAATAACACTTATTAGCTGCAATAGCCACTGCTAATAAACAAAAATAACAATGTTTTTAAGGCCTATCTGTATTTGCCCTTGTATGCTCAGTCCCTTTGCTGCTGTCATCGTCATTTTAGCAATGAGTAAAGTAACTCATAGATTCTTTCTGGGAAGATTAATATTTACTGATACATTTAAAATTAAAAAATGGCTACTTTTGAAGCAAAAAAATCTTCAAAACCTTTCTGATATCTCAAAATGAAACTGAAAAGGGTACAAGCCCACAGCTGTTTTTCAGACAACCGACATTTCAGAACAGATCTCAAGGGTGACAGGCTGTTTGGTGCAAGATTTGTGACGATGACGACCTGAAGTAAAGGCTCCCAAATCTGTATCCCTCATCTCCGTCGTTGTTCTGGATTTGCTGGACAACCTGTCAGACCGGGACAGGATGAAGATGGAGAATGGAAAACACTGAGGGCCTTCCTCCGGAGTGAGGTGCTGACTGGTGGTTCCCGGTGCTCTGTGTGCGCCTTTCCCTTTCCCTGCGGATAAACTCCTCCGGCCAGCAAGGGAGTGCGGCGGGATGGGACGGGGACAGAACGGGCTGTCTGTCACCTCACTCCCTGGAACCGTCAGGCTGGATGCCTGAGGAGCCTGAAATCCTGGAGAGAAACACCTCAGAGTTGTGCAATGAGTTTCCCAGGGCAGGGTGCCCGCGCAGCCCGTCTCCCACACACCCCCCCGGGGGTCCCCGACCCTGCCGCCCCTCACCGCCGCCCCGCGCTGCCCTCCCTGCCGGGCGGGGGGACACGCGGAGCCGCCCCGGGCCCCCCCGCCGGCGGGGAAAGCCGGTGCCTGGCTGGGCGCCCGTTTCCCGGGACTACGTTTCCCAGGGATCCGCGGCGCGGCCCCGCCCGCTGTCAGCGAGCGCTGCAGGTTGATCGCCGCGGCTGCAGATGAGCGGAGCCCGCGCGGGCGGGGGGGCGGCCGGGGCA
>VXAY01006273.1:47934-136420 GCA_013399855.1 Oxyruncus cristatus
CTCCGGAGCGGCCCCGGCGGCCGCGCTCAGCCCCAGCGCCTTCCCCGCCCCGCTGCCGGCCGGTTCCCGCAGGCGCCGCCGTCCCTCGCTGCCGCCCCGATCCCCGAAGTGCCCCCAGGCTGCGGTGCCCGCGAACCTCCCGCGGCCCCCGATCGCTCCCGCGTGGGCGTAGAGCTGTGCCCCAGGGCCGAGGTGCTCAGCTCCTGGGCAGCCGGGAGCTGTGAGGTGTTCACGAGGTGTGCCCGGCTCCTGGGGGAGTACCCGGTGACTGAGACGATGCCTACCAAGACCTGGAAAGGTGGATGCTTTGTGGAGGTCTTCCAGTTGATGCAGCTGTCTGACATTGGCTATGTGTTCCCTTTCCATGGGGCTTTTGGGAAGTTAGAGGGGAGAGGTATCTAGGCGTATAGGATAAAGCAGACCTGCTTTGCTGCTGTCTACTTGCAAAATTCAATCAGTTTTCTAGTGCTTTAGAGCAAGGCATTGACAGTCCTGGGTTTTATGCCTCATCTTGCTTTATTTGGTGACCTTGGAAAAGTTTAAGAAATCCACAATGTATAAACTGTGGATTTGACCCTTTCTCCTGTGCTTAATTTGGGGTGTGTCAGTGTTTTTGGGATGTTCATCCTGAGACTACCATGAGCTTTGTTTCTCAGTTATGCTGAGATCTACAGTTCCATAAGAAGTACTTGCTTTATTTCTGAAAATCATGCTGAAGCTCTCTTTTGCTGGGTCCCCAAGTGAACATTGCAAATGATAGTCCAGCAAAAAGGGCTTCCTGAATGCAGTGTGGAGCTTAACATCCCTGAAAACCAGCCTCCTATGCAAATTCAAATAAAGGTGAATAAGACCACTATGTCTCAAAAGGTATCTCTGTACCTCTCAAGTTTTTTATACTGAGCCTCTCCATGAGGCAAAGATTCCCTGTGCACAGGCTGCTTTACCGAATGGCAGTTTTGAAGACTGGAATGATACAAAGGAGGAAGGTAGTGAGTGGTCCTGAGTAAAAGCATTACTTCTTTGGTGGCAAAAGCATAGTGGCAAGAACTGGGCATGCGTGCCCAGTAGTGGGTAAGTAAGTAAATGAAATGGACTGCCATGCACCAGATGGTTCATATGCCAGCAGCAACCCCTATTTCAGTGTGCTCACTAATGTCATCCTCCTTTATTTACTTGAAGTCCTTCTCAGTCTGTTTGCTAGATCTTTTCAGGTCTGTAATAATTCCTGTCATATCTGCAGTGCCCTCCATCTGAGAATCTCTAAAAACTTTGTAAATATTAATGAAGAAAAGCTTTGGGAAGCAGTGCTTTTTCCGTTCTCCCGAGATGGGATTTTTTTCTTTAACTCCTTCTTCCCGTTTCCTTCCCTCAGGATGCATCCTGCTGTGGTGTCTCAGAACAGGCTTTCTTGTCTGTATGTTCTGCATTCCTCCCATTTTGTTTATCTCTGAACTTTCTGGCCTTTGCATAATTCTGTTGCCCTCACACTTACCCAGGAACATGACTATTTCAGCACAAGTTGCCATGTGGCTGTGACTACTTTGTATGAACATAGTGCATGCCCGTTTCAGGCCTTTTATTATCCATCCTTTTCTGTTGGAACTATGTTTCTTTGTGTGACTGTGCTTAAAAGTATGCCTTTATCTTAATGCATCTTCTGCCGTATTGGAGCCCTGGGAGTGAGCTGTGTTTTGTTCCTGAACTGTGACTTTTGGCAGGGAACATGTGGCATTACGGCTTATATTTGGGAAGCTGAGCAGTTACTTGTTCATCATGGCTCTCATCACCACAGTGTACAGATCCTACTTCAGTCAAAAGTAAAGTTGCCATCAAATCTTCTTCTAAATAGATAGTTTTGTAGAAAAATGACAATTTGCTGAACTCAAAATGTCTCAAACTCAGGAAGCACAGACAGTTGAGTTTTTTTATTCTTCTGTTTGATTTGTTTGTTTTAAGTGAAAAAAAATGTTTTCCTGGTTTGTGGCTTGGGATCTCAAGAGCATAACCTGCTGTACATCAGCTCTGGACATTTGCAAATAAGGAAAGCCCTGAAAACCTGTTTTAGGCTGAAATTGTCTGTCCTTCCATTTTCTGTAGTAGTCAGCTGGGAGCTTGGCTAGGATGGGCTTCCAGGGTTTTCAGAATTTTTTATAGAGTGTTGAATGGTTGGGCCAACTGGCTTCTTGTGCAAACTTGGAAGTGGCTGGCTTTGTGATGCAACTGGCAGGGAGTGGAAAGGTCCCTGGGGCGCAAGGGAGCCATGGATTCTGGAGCATGGGAGTTCCTGGCTGGAGCCAACATCCGCTGCCCCACCAGCTCCACCACGGCTATTGTTCTATGGAAACTGCTTGTTTGTCAGCTTCAGCCACAAACCCAGAGAGTTTCTTTTGTTTCTCCTTTCACAAATGCTCTGTGTGGCTAAGGTGAAAATGTTTTGTAGCTTATGCTTTGTGGAGAATCTTTGAAAAATTTGTTCATTTTATCTCAAAAATTGTTGAAATCTTACTTGAATTTGATTACTTTTATCCTGTCTTAGTGTGGAGTGCTGGGCTCTAGTTATGGAAACAAATCTCTATCAGTTTACTTAAGGAAAATATGCAAAATTTTTTACTGGGTTAGCTGACTGCAATGGACTAGCAAATATGAAGAAGGAATTTGGAGAGTACTACAATTCCTTACAAGTTATATATAATATGTATTTGAGTGTCCCAGAAGATTATGTGGACTGGGAGGTCCTTTGGGCTTCATAGTGCCAGTGCTTCCAGATTGATGAAAGGATTGGTGTGTGTATGGGGAAAGTGAGTTTGCACTCCTTAATATGAGCCCATCTAGATGGGAGCACTGCCAAGGTAAGTCTATTTTTAGAGCTAACAGTTTTGACAATGTTCCTTTAAGTGGTTTTTTTCCCTCTAGTAAGAATGAAAGAACTAGGTCAGAGCCAGTAGAAAAAGGCTTTTGATCTCTGCAACAGTGTTCTCAAATTTTTTTTTTTTCCATTTCTCTCTTGTGCAGCAGAGGTAAAGAGGAAGAGAGAGAAATGATTTCTTTTCCCCACAGTGTTTATTGCACAGGAAAGTGGGAGACTGACAGCACCCACCAGATGATGTATGCATGCAGGTGATCCCATACAGTTTTGTTGGATCCCCTGCAGCTCTGACCTGTGGTGTCTTTGAGACTCCCGAGCAAAAGAAAGTGCTAATTATATCATGGAGTTCTTTCATAGTGTATAATGAAGTTTGGTCTAACACCTTTCTTGCTGTGTATAGGCTTTGGAAAGTGCACACATACATTTGTTGCAGGTCTCCCCCTGGAAGTTTATATAAACTTCCCCTCTCCTATGGCTCTTCTGTAGTGGGCTTGTTTTATTCAGACCCTGGATCTTCCTACAGAGTAATGTTTTTTACTAAGAAGTGGAGCCTTGCTGACATAAAATGGCAATGCTGGTCTTACCCCTTGGTAATCCTCAAGGGGATTAAGACTCAAAGGAGGTTAGGGCATTCTGGGGGATGGTATCAAGGTTAACTGCTGCAGGACTGAAGTTACTTGCAGCTTGTAACCAACCATCAAAGTGATCCTCTGAATTTCAGCAATGTGATGCACCTGGGTGGAATGCCTTCAGTGCCTAGCAACTCCATGGATATTACGTAGTGCCATGTGTTTCCTCAGAGACCGGAGATACGGGGTGAGCTCATAGATGTGCTATGCCAACTCTGCCAAGAATGTTAAAGCGAGTTCAGGATTGCCCGAAGGACAGCTTTGAAGCAGCATTCAGTGTAGGTATCTATCATGCTGTTCCAGGGTGTGCCCAAAGTGCAACTCTTTTGACAGGTATTCATTTATTCAACTTTGTCTTAGTCCTACACCCACTTCAAGCTCAGACTAGATGTCTCCAAGTTTCCAGAGAACGTGATCTAATGGATAGTGCTTCAGCACACTTAACTTGCCTATGGAGCAAAGAAGCGACAAACCCTCTGACTCAAAAATAGCACGTGCTTCCATCAGTGTTTTTGTTTTCTTCAGTAATTTCTAACCACTTCTTAGCTAGAGGGACTCCAACATGTGGCTTGGAAAGATCTGCCAATTGGAAGCAGGACTGAGAAACACATCTCATTTCAACTTTCCAGCTGAAACAGTCAGATTAGGTCATAGCAGAGGAGATGGTTAAGATCGGTGCTGGAGGTGCACACAGGACAGTGAGGCATAAGATTTGAATGTTAGCCTTTGGTCTCGTGTTCTGAATGTTATTTTGCGACCATTTATTGCAAAAATGCATCAGCAATTTTGGGATACCAGACTGGAACATAGGTCTTCTCCTCTCCACGTTCATGTGGCAGCCTTCTTGTTGGGCTGTGACATCTACACCCCTATTTCTTGTCAGCAACAGCACAACCTCTCTTCCAGCCCTGCAGTGTGCATACAGCCTGGTGGCAGTGTGTGCTTCTCTGCTTTGAACACTGCTTAGAGCTTTCCAGTCTGTGTTGCTGCACTTGAAAAAGTCACTGTTCATGATCCTTCTCCAAAGGAGAAATGTAGCTGTTTAAGTCAAGTCTGTTTTGCGCTGCCAAGTTCACATTTTGAACAGGTACACCATTCTTCTCAGGCATCATGTAGGGAGACTGTGAGCTGAAGTTCAGAAGGTGCATTCCATGGTGGAAATTGGAGTTCCCAAAAAGAAGCTGTGGCAACAAAGAACGTCACTGCAGTGGAGTCTCTTTGGGTGTATTCAGACTGAGTAAAGAGCGGATATGATTGCAGTTATTTGATCATTTCCCCCTCTCTGCTTTTAGAAATGAACCTGTATTAGGCAGAAATCAAGGTATAGTATAGACTTGGTGTCACACTGTGTTTCCCTTGGATGAAATTTCATTGTAGGATGAGAGCGTTCCTGGAAACTTACAAGTACTTTCAGGTCAACCAATTTAGGTAGAGTTCCTTGAGTGTTCGACCTTATTCTTTAAAATACATGGAAGACTTAGAAGTGCAAGAAGGACATTGATTAATATAAATTTACTATTTCAGTACAATCGAGTCCCATCATAAGGATAAAACTTGTCAGGTGACGGTAATACATTGGCAAAGGGAAGGAATGATGCTTCGAAAGTTCATATGCTTTTCCACCAAGAATGCAAGTGAGCAAATGACAAAAGTTAGACATTGGATGCATTTCCTAAAGTATTTCTGGAAAGTATTGACAAAACCTGTAGCAACATTTTAAGATCTCATGTTCACTGTTTAAGTGACAGTTATAAAATAGAACTGTTTCAAGAGGTTTTGGAGTTTTTTGTTCTGTGATGTCCAAGCATGGCTGGCAACATCCAAGGAGGTTATGTAGTTTTGTTCCTCTGTTAATAGCTCAGTGCATGAGGCCAGGGCAAGTTCTTTGGAGCCGGTCTCTAGAGCTTCCAGTATTGCTGTGTCACGAGGCTTATGGCAGGACAGCAGCAGTGACAAGCTCGGAGTAAAGCACTGTAGCTGGGTGGTGTGAGAGTTGCAGGCAGGTGCTGCTTGTTGAGTTGATAACCCTGGGGAGGTTTCTGTCCAAAACATTCTCTGTGTAGGCTTGCAAGTGAGTGCAGACCTATGTGTCTGTGGAGCACGGTAAGTTTTTATTTTGCCCATTGGTCTGTGAAAGTGGTACTGCTAGTTTGCAAAGGTAGTAGAGCTGTTAAGAAGCCTACTTTTCAGTGCACTGAGTATTGAGTTTCTGTGTCTGGTTCTGGAGCCAACTTTCTCTGCTGTCCTGGCTGAGACAGTTATAACCACCTGTGCCTGGTTTTGTCTCTTCAGTGTCTGTTCTTTTGTCCAGACTGTGCCATCTCTGATGCAAGGATGCCCCTTTCTGTGAATAAGAGACATCCAGAGTTTGAAACTGAGCACTCCTATTTTGGGTTATTTCTCATGAAAGCTGTTGCCTTTGAAGGGATACAGGTATTTACCCTTGTAGGTTAACAACTGAAGGACTCAGCCCTCACTTATCTGCTCAAAACATGCAGAAAATCTGGAGGGAGTAGTTCTGAAAGGTGCCAAAAACAAAGGTGGAGAAAAGGGCTAGAAAATGGAGTAATTTTGAAGTCTTCTGCAACCTAGCTGGTGGGTGGTGGTCAAAATAGCAAATAAGACTTCAGGAACTATGAGGAGAGCTCAGAACAAGGCAAGGAAGATCTGTTTCTGTATCATTGCATACTGCTCTTGTATTTTGAATGCTCCCTGCAGTTTTTGCTTGCCACACCCCAAAAGAGGGAAAGAATACAGAAAAGGTCGGTTGGCTGGTCAGAGACAGATGTGTTTTCTGAATTCAGGTTACAATGTTTATCATTCTTTTACTTGGAAAAGAGATGGGCAGGTTACAAAGATTCTGATTCTTTAGCTTGGAAAAGGGATGATCATGATAGAATCCTTAGGCCTTGATGAATGGTTTGGCTGAATGGCTTGAAGGAACTGGAAAAAGGAACTGGGTTGCAAGGCAGAACAATTAAGCTGTAGGGTTTTGTGCTTAAAATAAAAAAGGGAAATAGTTTTTCATATAACACACAGTTCCCTAGGTGCACTTTCAACCTTGGGTCATTCCAAACCTGCCGAGGCAGGATCAGTTCCGGCTCTCACATCATTTTCTTAGGCAGTGGCATAAAGTCCAAGACTTTTAGTCTGACCCAGCCTAATGAATTTTGTGACAAAAGTCTAGTTCACCTGGTGTGTGTCCAGAACAATTCCACTCACCATAAGAGCTTGATTTGCATCAAGTAACTGAGAGGAAAATTTGGCCAGCATAACCCAGAAACAGAGAGGAGATGGAGAATTAGGCACTGAGCTATAAAAATGTTAACAAGCAGGGTTGTGATGCATAAGATATGCAGATCTCTTTTTCTCAGTGTATGAGAACTGATACTGCTCTGTAAGAGGAACTGTCTGCTATGTCAGGTCAATGGGACTGGGGGGAAGGAGGGGCCCTGCATTAGGCTGCAGCTGTAGAAATGCCATCCTGGAAAATACTGATTCCCCACAGCAGGTAGGGTTGGAAACACCGGTACTGACCTGCATAAATGACGTGAAATATGGTCTGAGAAAGACCTTCAGGAAAGCCTGAAGCAGATTAGATCTACAGATCTACCCTTAATGGCTTCTGTCTTGGGTGGGTTGTATGTTCCCTCACCTTTTTCTCTCTCCAGAACTGCCCTGTGCAAAAGGACTGCAAAGAGGGTAAGGGACTTGCTGTCAGTAGCTGTATGGTCCCTGTGCAGCATGAGCTAAACTTGGCATTAAAGAGCAGGTTCATTACTTGAAACAATCAGAATTCACCCTAGTATGTGCTGCTCCTGGATGAAGCAAACAGGTGTGCAGGGAACTGAACTTGGGCTGACGTGAACTCCACGTTCAAATACAGGATCTAATAATGCTTGAAGGGACTATGTGACTGACCAGGAAAAGGGTGTGAGGATGACATTTGGTGTGGGTTTTAGCATGTCTGTAATGCAGCCCTATCCATCTCTATATAATTTGGAACTTTGCTTGCTGAACATTCAGGTCATTACTTCCCTCCATCTCCATTTCCCCACTCATTTGCTCTCCTCTACCCTGTCTTTGTGGCTTTTTTTTTTAAAGTTTTATTTTCTTCCCCCAGAGGGGATTTTAGTTGAGTTGATTTGTTTCTTTGCAAATAAACTAGTAAAAGCAAGAAAGAGACTTTTAGTAATGCTGTTTCATAAATATGAAGAAAGAGAATTGTAATGTGTGTCAATAGAATCTTTCTCTTGGATTGTCCTCTGCGTGTTCTTGGCTAAGGGTTTGTTGCTACACAAATCATCTGGGGTACTAAAGCGAGTAGGATACAGTGGTATGAGTAAGCAGTAGGAGGTGAAGAATTTTACTGGGGGAAGGAAAGAAGGCGTTTCCAAACTCTTCAGTTTAATGTGCAAGGAAAGGGGTAGCCTTGAACAATGATAAAGGAGGTAACTTATAAGCAGTTGAGAGAAAGCCAGCCCTGAAAACAAGTCAACTGCCAGACTGCATACTAGTTATGCTAGTGAGAATGGATATTTTCCTTTGCATTTTGATGACTGTGCATCATTTATGTGACAAGAAATAAAGCCTAGGTCCTCGGCTGAATTGCAGCCATTTCTGTGCCATGTGTTCAGCAGATACCAGCTTTTGTAAGCAGGGTGAAGGCAGAGATTTGTGATACATGTGTGGGCCAGTGCACCTCTGGTGACATAATAAAGACTTAACCTGTATGTATCTGAGCTGTTCTTTATGTGCTGGACAGGCTCACTAATGTTTAAAAAAGGTTTTTGATGTAATGCTGGCTGGTTATAGAATTGAATAGTAGTGCTGTTAGGACTTGAGAAGGGGCATTCTCAGAAATATAATTTGTGGTGAAGCATGACTAGCTAATTTCCTAAGCAGTCCTTACAAAACAAGTTTCTTCCAGCAATACTGGAACTAATGAAGAGTTGTTGCATACCCAAGTGTGTTAATTCTCTTTTCTATCTCTCCATATTCTGTGTGAAATCTTGAAGGCAACAGTGATACCTAGTCTGGAGTTTGCTTAAGTTGGCAATTGTAACGTATGGTGAATACTTCTACTTATGAAAGAGAATTATTTTAGGTCTTTTGCTTTCTATCTACCAATTCATTTTCTTTGTTTTTCATACTTCTTATCTCTTGTAGCACCCTCTTTGATTGCAAGTCTGTGCATCTCACAGTCTTAAAATCCAGAATTCTTCACTTTTCAAGAGAAGCTCTGTAGATGCTCACACAAGCCTTCTTATTAACAGAGGATGCAATTAGTTTGCAAAACAAATTACCAACTGTTTTTTACTTTAATTCATTGCTCAAATTATGTTCTAGTGTACATGTGATGCATGTAACTTAGTGACCTTTATTACTTTGTTCACTAAGATCCATTTTGCTCTAAGCTAATTGCATAGCTCACCTGGTCCCCTTCTGTTCCAGTATTCTCCTCTTCATCTGTACCTGTATAGGATTTGTGGTAGTCTGGCCTTATTTATTCACTGACTTGGTTCATTTTTCAGTGAGCCTCTATTGCTTGTGTGAATTCAAGAGCTGCTTGTACCCACTGTACCTTTATTAAAATGGAATGAGAAAATGCTTCAGAAATAATTTAGCTGTCCGGTCACTGTGCCTGCTTTTTATCGTGAAATCCCCTGGCTGTTACAAAGGCTGAACTTGCATTGCTGAGGCTTCAAGGTCTATCTAGCATAGTGATGACATGCAGTCTGTCTCCTGAAGAGCAGGTGTAACAGAAACTGTCTTTTATGTTTACAGCATTTGCTACAGTCTGTGCAATAAGAGATGGCAAGTGGATATTGCCATACCTAAAATAAGTAGTTTCCCTTAGGAAAATTGTAAAAAATGCACAAGGAAATTTTTTAGCTGAACAAACCTAACTACATATGTATCCTGATGAAGGTCTTAGAAGTCAAACTCAACCCATACAAGAAGGGGATTTTTTTATTCTGAGCTTAGTGTTTCTTTTACGTAGAGAATTAAGGAGTTCTTTTTTCCCTACACTCAAGATTTGTGTGGCCTTCATCCAAATTATGAGTTTAGTTTGATTCTAGATATGAAACTGCTAAGTTACTTATTGTGGTTTCTTGATATATTCCTGATGCTGTACAAGACTTAATACCATTTTATAGCTGAATTGTGTTTGGGAGATGTATGTGAAGTGTAGTAGATTTTCTCAGATAACACAGGAAAAAATGTGTTTTTCTTTGGCTTTAGTTTTGGGTACTTTTTCATTCTTTCTGGAGAGAGCGAGTGGCTTGTAGTAGTAATTGGTTGATGACTACCCAGTTTTCTAGCTCGAGATGTTCCAGGATATTTGCACTGGGAGTGCAGTTAACTTTAAATTTTCTTGCTGATGATAATTCTAAAGGGGTAAAAAAGGCAAAAGCTCCACAACTCACAGTTACAAACTAAAATGAACACTCCTCTTCTGAACACTTTATCCCCTTCTACCTCTGTCCTCTTCCTACAGCTGTCTCTCCTTCTCTCTGCCCTCCCTGCCCATCTTGACCTGGTTCAATGTCCACTTCCTTGCTGCTGAGCTGTCTCTTCTCTTGCACTTCAAGATACCTCCCAGCTGTTGGGCAGGTCGTGCTGCTTGAACCAAGTTTTGATTGTAGAATTCGTATCTTGTAAGAAAGAAACTTATTGTTTGTTAAATTGATTAATTCAGTAGGTGACTAGTAGTCACAATAATGAAAGGCTAGAAAGACAAGCAGCTCTCTGAAGGGACCTGCAGGTACAGCAGTGTGTGTCTCTGTCTGCTAAGCCTTGCTGCCTGTCTCTGTCTGAGCTTTGGGCTCAAAGCTCCAGGCATCAGTAGCAGCAGTTTATAATGCACTCCACAGCTCATCACTGGCCTGCCTTTTGGCACAGCCTGTTTGCAATTGCTTAATGCTGATTTTTGATGCTGACCAACAGACACAGATAGCTAGACACCAATATTACTTCAGTTAAGTACTTTGGGATTTCAGCCTAGAGGAGGTTTCTGATAAATTCATGTTATCTACACTGAAGTAGAAAACATCCTGACTGATTTACAGGGCTTCTTTGCTCTGTATGAATGCTGCTGATTTGGTGGCCATTAGATAGGCAAGTTTGAGAAATAGAGTGGGCAAAATCTTGAAGCTGCTTGCTCAGCAGGTTGCCAGCAGTATTTACTAGGTGGCAACATAAGCAGCAGATTGTATTTATGTGAAGCTTTGACTGCAGTTTCAGCTGGTCCAAAGTGATGGATTGGAGGAACTGCCTATTTACATTAGGTAGAGATAGGACTGTATGGAGAAGTAATTCAAAACTAGAAGCTGATTGGTGAGGCTGATGGACCATCCGTAGGAGTTATGGAAACTGATGACTGGGGAAAAAACTTTCTGCCAAAGTAGTCAAAATAATTCCAAATTCTATAGTACAAATTAAAGCCATCTTTATTAGCTGGTTTTAATCTTGTTTTTTGGTATTGTAGCAGTGGTACTAACTGCTCAGATCAGACATGATCTTTGAAATAATCCCATGTTTCTAGGGATATTCGGAGTTACTAATGAAGTACAAGCTTTGGGAAATACAGGAGGGGCCTGGCAGTGCAGATCCTTCTTGGTCATTTGGTCTGTGTGAGGAGCCATCTCAATCTGAGTGAGACCTCAGTATTCTCAATGCAAATGTCTCCTCTCTGATCAACCCAGTTAAAGCAGGTTGTGAATTTGCAAGCAAAAAGCCTCAGGGATGCTGTTTGACTACTTGGTATTGAAATGCAGCATCTGGAAGTGTGTAGAAATCTGATTGAAGGTGCTGACTGCAAAATTTGATGTGATTGGAGATTTGCTTTGCTTTGGACAAATAAATGAGCAGCGATGGAAGGAACAGGTCCAGAGCTGCTCTCCGAAGATCTTTTTCCCTGGAAATACCTTGTAAATCTTCACGACCTTTGTGACTACTGAGATGACTGAAAAGGTATTTGGCCCCGGTTTATAAGGTCCCTACTACGTCCAACCTGAGTTCGTTAATGCTCAAACTATAGGGATGAATTTCTGTTTGTCCTTTTCACTGATGTGGCATTTTATGGTGGGAGTAGCAGGTGTACTGTATGGACTTACCTCTTAGTATTGTGCAGCTAAGTCTATGAAATGAATATATAAAATGAAGCTTGCAAGGTTGCCAGTATTTGACACATGAAAGTTTTCTAAGGATTGTTAGAGGTTGGATGGGTATCTCCTGTGCCTGCTTTTTGTCTCCAAATAGCAAAAGCAAGCATATGACTATGATGCACAGAGAACAGGGCACATGAGTAAGATGATGCTATTTTTACTTGATCACTTTTTAGAATAGAACAATTGTTACTTCATGTAACTCAAGTACTTGCCAAATCCGCTTTAATGTAGCCTTAATTGATCTGTTTAAAATTTTAAGCAGCCAGCACTATTCCCACTGAAACAAGGAGTTATGAAATGTTTGACACGGTAGGCAGTGGAGTGCACAGAGGTAGCAATTGATCATAGATTTATCTGCTAAGCCTTGAGCCTCCAGATGGAAAGACAAAGACTTTCCATCTGTCCATGCAAAACTTTGGATGTATCAAGGCTGTGTTTTAAACAGTGCCTTCAGGCTTTTTTCCAGACAGGATTCACAGAGTACCCTCTAGGAAAAGACAAGGCTTGCCCCAGATGCCAGTAACTTACCATGGCTCTTGGTGACTTCTGTGTACCATCAAGCGTGCTCAGACAAGCTGTCTCTTGGCTGCTTGCCACCCGGGAGGCAGGCACGTATGAGGGGAGCAGAGCGTTCACGTTGCCCTGCGTGCTCTCCTTTCAAACTGTCTGCGCGTGCTGTAAGGGATCTGTGTGGGCACGGAGCTCAGCTCACATGTGTCGGGCAGCTCCTGCAGGGCAACAAATTCTCTTGCTCTTTATACATGGAAAGGACTTGGATTTGCGTTCCACCATGTGGAAAAAATACACTATGTATTGCATTAATTTCGTTCCTTCCCTATTTTTTTAGGACAGACGTGGGGTCATTTTTACAATTTGGGTGCTCCACTTACTAGTTTTCTCTCAGAGCTGTTGACTCCCGTAACTTGGCTGATCTCAGCAGTCTTTAAGTTCTGGAAAAGTGGATATTTTCCAGTAGATTCAGCTCTACCATTGAGTTAGAAGTACAAGAACACTTGAGTACCTTTGTTTTAAATAATAGTTGGTTTCATAAATGTAATCTGTGGATCTATGTTATTGTGTCTACCAGCACCATTCATCATGTGCTTGTTGCTGTGCAGTCAGAGCTCTATAGAACATCCACCCTCCCTCTCCAAATGGGAATAAGTTCCCACCACGGAAAACTTTCAACCCAAGTTAAATGACAATTGTTGGGGAAGCATTAAGAGAGACATGGCATTAATCAACTGTGAGGTGAGGTTTTCAGCAGGGAAAGGAGAATTTAAGTAATCTGAAACTGGATGAAGAGTTGTATTACTGAGTCATATGGATGATATATGAATATTGAGATTGTATGGAAGAATCCTGGAAGAGGTTCTGTTTCAAAACGTAATTATACTGCTGATATCTAGTGGTATTAGGCTGATACTATCAGCTGATTTGGAGTGTGTTTGTTGTCTCGATAGACTTTTAAAGTCTGGAACTGATGAGATGGATGTAGTTTGGTGGAATGAAGAGGTGCTGAGGCAGTAGGAATATTGTCAAAGCAGTGGTGTGAGGAAATGGTCTGAATACAGAGATTGAGATAAGCTGGTATTAGCCAATACCAGAGTAATGAGAAGTAAGGGTCTGGACAATATTGTAGCAAGAAACTACTTTGTCTGTAGGTAGAATATTTTCCAGACGAATGTCATTAAGTTCTTAAAGAGATGTAAGAAGTGTCAGCTAAGAGGATCTGAGCACTTGGGCTGTGGTAAAGTTAGTGATTTGTGATTATTTGCTGAGAGATGTTTAAACTCAGTTCTACAGGGTGCTAACCCTGGGTGCTGTTAGCCCCTCAAACCCCATTAGGTTTGATAGTTGATCCTGAGTTTCCAGCTGACCTTATCTAGCTAAAATTGTATAAGGTGCTGATTTAAGAAGAGAATAAGTTACTATTGACCAAACATCGACCTCTTTCCCTACTTTTAACAAATCTTGAAAGGGAGCAATTTTGGTTTGTATTGACATTTAAAAGGAGGCAAGAGCTCCACCTCTGTCTGCCAGAAATGGATCCGTGTTTTTTTGTGTGGTAACAGGAAATAACAGACCCATGCAAGTAATTATTCTTTGCTTCCTATCCTCTGTGTAGCTGAGGGTTGGGAGCAGCACTAGAAGACAACAATAGAACTGGCCACCTGAAGATGTGTCATGACAAAGAGAGATTAGCTTTGCCAAGTGACTGAGATACTTATTCTCTTTAGGAAATACATACCCCTAGGAAATCGAAAAAAAGTTGTCTCTCTCCCCAGTATTCACAACTCTGCAAAGGTCTCCTGAGGCAGCCTGTGTTTCTTTTAACCAGTCACCTGTTTTCAATTAGAAGGTAATGGACATGTATTTAATTGCTAGCAGCCTCTTCCATTTTTTCTCTTTTGTATCCTGAAGGAGTCCAGTAAAAAGCATTGCTGAAACAGCACTATTGAAAGTGCTGTTGCTGTTACCATCATTAGTCTTGAAAGAATGATGGGCAGCTTCTTGCCAAGTGATTTATTTAATTTTTAAGCCATTCAGGTGATGTTATAGAATTATAGAATCATTTAAGGTGGAAAAGACCTTTGAGATTGAGTCCAACCCTAACCCAGCACTGGCAAGTCCACCACTAAACCATGTCCCCAAGTGCCACATCTACACGTCTTTTAAATACTTAGAGGGATGGTGATTCCACCGCTTCCCTGGGCAGCCTGTTCCAATGCTTGACAAACCTTTCTATGAAGAAGTTTTTCCTAAGATCCAACCTAAACCTCCCAACCTGAGGCCATTTCCTTTTGTCCTATCGCTTATTACATGGGAGAAGAGACCGATCCCCATCTGGCTCCCGCCTCCTTTCAGGTAAATGTAGAGAGCGATAAGGTCCCCCTGAGCCTCCTTCTCTCCAGGTTACAGAACCTCAGCTCCCTCAGCTGCTCCTTTGCTGCTTTGTTGCCCTTCTTTGGACTCATTCCAAGTCCTCAGTGTCTTTCTGAGGGGCCCAAAGCTGGACACAGGATTTGAGGTGCAGCCTCACCAGTGCTGAGTATAACAGGGGGACAATCACTTCCCTGGTCCTGCTGGCCACACTGTTTCTGGTACAGGCCAGAATGCCATGGGCCGCCTTGGCCACCTGGGCACACTGCTGGCTCATGTTCAGCTGCTGTTAACCAACACCCGCTACTTCCTTTTCTACTGGGCAGCTTTCCAGCTGCTATTCTCCAGCCTTTAGTGCTGCCTGGGGTTGTTGTGACCCAAGTGCAGGACCCAGCACTTCACTTTATTGAACCTCATATAGTTGGCCTCATCCCATTTATTCAGACTGTCCAGATTCCTCTCTAGACTTGTGATAACCTCCAGCAGACCAACACTCCTTCCTAACTTGGTGTCATCTGCCAGTTTTTTGAGGATGCCCTTGATCACCTCATGCAGATCATTGATAGATACTAAACAGACATGGCCCTAATACCGAGCCCTGGGGAACCCCACTTGTGACCGGCCACCAACTGCACGTACTCCATTCACCACCACTGCCTGGGCCTGGCCATCCAACCAGCTTTACACCCAATGAACAGAACATCCATCTGAGCCATAAGAAGCCAGTTTGCTGGGAGAATGCTGTGGGAGACAGTATCAAAGGTTTTACTGAAGTCCAAGTAGACAACATCCACAGCCTTTCCCTCGTCCATTAAGCAGATCACCTGGTTCTATGAAGAAGGAGATAAGGTTAGTCATCATGCTACCATGTTATCAGAAACCTCTATCATTTATAGCTTCCTGTAATGCATGGTAAATGAGTGCTGTAACCCAGAAGGATTTCCTTGTTCATTCCCTACCACCCTCCTCCCTAATCCCTATTGTTTGGGAGCACTGGGAAGGGAGGAGTTGCAATTCACAGGAAGCTTGCCGCTGGCAGTGTTCTTCCAGGCAGGGTTAAGTCCCGCTGTGCTTTGTCATTTCTCTCTGGTGAGCACTGGAACAGAGCTGGCAGCCAAAAACTGCCCGTTTCTGGATGTTGCTGGGGTCTGATAGCATTTCAAAGGTGTGTGCAGGAGTCTTCAGCTAGGCAAGATCCTTGCGGAAGACAGTTGGAGGAATTTTTATGGACCACATTCCATACCAAGTCTCTTTTACTGCTAATTTCCAGCCCTTGCTGGAGCAGGATCTACTGGGAGTACTTTTACAGGTCGATTAGAATATCTCCCACTTTTTGGAAAGGAGTGAATTAGTTTGGCTTCTAAAACCAGTTTCCATCCTCATTGGGCTTTGAAAAAAGTCTGTCTTGGTGGATCACATGCATCTTTTCTGTGGTCTGGAGGGTAAGCAAAGTAATTGCGAGTAATTGTTTCTTGCTTTTAGGTAGGTAAATATTTTCTAGAGGAGTTACATTATAGTAGGTGGATATGATCTGGGAAAGAGAGAATTTTTTTGGTGTCTTAAGAGGCACTGATATAAATATAAAGCATAGAATCATTTCTGCTTTTTAAGGTGTTTCAGAGAAGGTGTTTCTGTCCTGACTTGCTGAGGTAGGTATTGTGGTGCTCGCAGAGATCACTTATCTTTTACAAATATTTGGATGTTTTGAAAAATCCCAAAGAAAAAAGGCCAACTTTTTGGCTTTTGCTTTAATTCTGAACCAAGGCATTGCCGTAACTTAGGCTCAAAGTTTTCAATTAAGACTCTGGAATATAAAGTGAATGAATTTTCAAAAGGTGTTGTACTTAAAGAACCCTTTGTCTTCTCTGGGAGCTTGAGCCTGTTTCCCCTGAGAGGCTTTGAAGGGCTGATCTGTAGCTGGTAGAAACTGGCACTTCTGATTCCTTCCCTATCTCCCCACCCTTTCCTTCTAATGAAAGCAAGGGTAAAAGGGCAGCTTTTATTTTGGCTTTACATTGTGGTTTAGGTTTCTATTCAGGTCTGTCAAACATTACATCACAGTATCTGAGCAAAGTTCTTTTGCACATGGGAAGTTGGGACCATTAATTACAAGTAGCACTAAAAGTAGCACAGTTATGCAGGAATATAAATGCAAAAGTGGGATAGTCTCATGAAGGGAAAGTTGCTTCAGATCCACACATTTTAAAATTACCATCCATGCCAAGAAGGTTGTTAAGGTCTATGTGAGTGCTGACACTGTAAAAATTTGGGCAGAAAACAAACTACTGTCATAGTTATAAATGGGCATTTCTGTGGTATAGTTTGCATTTGTTTTATTTTTTTCTCTGGATGCTTTCCTTATTCTGCTGTCATTAGTCTACATCTCATTAAATGCTCCTAGAGAGTACATTCCTCCTGCTTGTTAGGATGGTGTAGGTGGTAACTTGCAGTGGTACAAAGGGCTGAAGGAGAGATAATCAGCTGGATAAGTCATTACTCTGTGCAGAGAATGACTTGCTGACTTGCTGCATACAGCTTACTTATCCCACATTCTTTAGGACCTAAAATGTTGAAGGAATTGAAAATATAATAGAAAAACTTCCACTTGCTTGCCTAGAAAGGAAAAAAAGGTATGGTCGAATCATGAATACCTGGTAAATGCTGTGAAGTTGAAGGTCTTGGATGGTGCAGTGAGCCTGGTGGAGCACAATTCAACAGAATAGCCTGAACTAAATAGTCTTATACAATGCTGCATTTCTCTCATTTTCTTTCTCAAATATCTCACCCTGAATCCACATCAAGTTACAGATTGTTCATTTGCTATGGTCTCTGACATAGCTCTGGTTACCACGTGGGACTTCTCAGCAGTTTGTGCTAAATGTTTGAAACATAGGGTACTTCTTTCCTAAGCAGTGTTTCTCTTTCTTATGTTTTATTTCCCAGCTATCCATTGCAATCTGAATCCAAATGGTATTGATCATCCTGTCCCCACAGAAGGTATTAATCTGCAACTTGAAGGTGAAGGAGTTGAATCGCCCTCGGTTAAGAACACTAGTGCTCCAAAAGGGCCTGAGTCAAAAGAGACACCCAAGAGACAAGTGGAGCCAGAAATATCTAAGGTAGGTAGGACTGGATTCTTATTTATTTTGGTGAGTTTTAAAGAATCCAGGCTTCTTGAAGCCCTAGCTACTGCTTAAAAATATTTATACTTCTGTCAAAGACATAAAAAGGTGCAAAAGTAACAGTCTGAGGAAGTGGATATTACAGAAGCAAGGTATTGCCATGGAGTTCTAGCACACATACATCTTGCATATTGCCCTATTTTATTTTTCTCTAAATGAAGATAATTAAAATACTGGAGTCTCACTTTTTCAGGCACTGTGGAGACTTTTTTTTCCAAATGACTTGGGTAACAATAAGCATGGGAACAGATATGTTTTTCTTGAGGTTTTTTTTTGTTTGCTTATTTACTTTTTCCTGGGGCAGGTAAAGGAAGAGAAAGGTTCTTTGGATATATGAATATGCAGATTTTTATATGGGTGACTGATTTTAATAAACTGTTAACTCATTTTAGGTAAAATACTAGGCCAGTTCTTCTGTGTCTGATATGATGGTAAGTAAACATAGTTCAGAGGTGAATTCCTAAAAACAAATGTAGCATCTGCTCTTATTCATAAGCTGCTGCTTTTTGGTTGAACGCAGCAGACATGACTACCAAGTGCAGGTGAATGTGTGTGCTCCAGATACTTTGAGTCTAGGAAAAAATTTGTCATATTAGATATGTTTTTAACTAGAATGAAAAGTAAGAGAATGTTATAAAAATAATAGTGAGAGATTCTTTAAAAGCCTTATCAGTCTTTTTTATCTTTAAAGACCTAAACCCTTTTGGTTTGGGGGTGATTTCTGCAGAGTGGAAAATCGAGTTTTTACTGAATCTGACACTTTGAGAGTTAATAGAGCAAATAAAATGAGTGTCTTTTTTTTTTAATGTTCAAAAAAGGCAATAGAAATTATTTCAATGACCGAGCAAGTAGAAGTATTTCCTACTGCTAACAGTACAATAAATCTAACAGGTAATACACATATGGTTATGATGTATTTCACTTTTAAAATAAAATAGCATTAAATGTTTTGAGCAGGAGCCTTGACAATAAAGGCTTCGTATGAATTCTCCATTCTGATTTTTATCTAAAATATCTAGATTTAAATTAGTACAATTTACACTCATTCATTCTGACTTAATTCATCCAACTAGATCCACTACAGTTTGGCAATGATTAAAATCACTGCTACTTTTGCAGTGTATTTGATGGCCTTTATGAAGCACGTTACTGATTTCTGTTGAGCCCTTGGAGAACAGGTTTGTGCTTATCTGCTTTCAGTCATCCATTTGGTAACAAGACAACCAAATTTTGGATAGGCTTTGAGACAAAGCTCAGCTAATAATTTGTTTACCCAGCTTTTCACAGAGAAAGACAAGCTAACCCTGTTCATGTTTCAACATCAGCAGATGAAAATCTGCCCTGTATTGAAAGCTGAGGAGGTGTGTTAAACTTGAGCAGATCTTACAAACTTGGGAGTAAAGAAGCTAAATGATGCAATTGAAAATGGGCTTATGTGTAGCTGACTTGGAACACAGTCATATCAAACTGTCTTTGCTTGCCAAAGACTTATCCTAATGAAAAATCTGGGTGAAATAGATAGTGATTTAATGTTATGAAGCCTGTTTTCCACTGTCTGAGTTGTAATCGTTGAACTGATGAATAGAAAACAGGCGGTCCTTGGTGGAGACAGCTGGGAAAGAGGGGAAGCATAGTGGTCTCAGGGTAGTGAGTTGGATTCCCACCTCTGATTGCAGTAGCTTTATTTAGAAAATTGGACATGCTTCACATTTAAAACAAATAAACCAACTGAATTTTTGCTTGATGGAATAAGCTTAGCATAATAGTGTCAAGCTAGCGGAATGGCCTGTTTTTCTGAATGTGTTGCTGCCTGGTTAGTAACTTTGTCTTTTATGTGTTGTATTAATTTAGTGATGTTTTTCATCTGAGTTCATATGTTATAGCCTGAGGTGGTCTGTCTTTTTTGGCTTGCTCTGCCTTAAATTTAAAAATTGTGTTGCTTTATCCTCTAAAATGTGAATAAAGAGTTGTATTTTAACTTGTGTGGCTTTAAGAGTTGAATTAAGCTGTCATTATGAAACTTTATCCATGCAATCATGTCTGTACAGTGGAAAGATGAGCAGGAATAGAGCAAAGTATTGTAAATACAACATTGTGGGCAGAGCCATTTGTTTTATAATTCCTCATTGCTCAGATGTTTTTAAAAAGATTTCTTTGCAATCCTAGGTATCTAAATAATATTAACACATATCCACAGTAGTGAGACTTACATTGCAAAAAGCAATGCAATATATTGAATATAATTTAAGATGCCTTCTAGACCCTCTTCTCTGCTTTCAGCTTTCTAATTTGTCTTCATGGAGACCACTCCCAGCACTTTCAACAATGAATGGTTTTGCTGTCCAAAGAAAGAAACAAAATCTCCTTTATAATGAAATGTGTCCTACTTTTTCTGTTCTCAGCTATAAAATTACAGAACTGTAGTAATTCATGGGTTGCAGATAGATTTAAATTTCCTTTTTATGCTGCTACTGTAATGTAAATATGGCAGTAAAAGTATTTGTTTCTGTATTTGGGATGCACACAACAGAAAGTGTAGTGTGAGTGAAGGATCACTCATTTGTAAGTTCCTGATGAGTATGGAATCTAAGTTTTAAAGGCTGACTGAGGCAGAATTTTAATGGAAAATGGAACAGTGATCTTAGCCTCCCTCAGCTGGTTCTCTAAGGAACCACCTTGTTGCAAATATAAGCAAGTCCAGAAAAGGCCAAGGTTATTAATATCTAAACTGATGTGCATAATCCAGTCAGACTCTGATAATGTACAGGATATAATACAAATTAGGAAAATAGATGAAGTGTAAAAATGCTTCGGTTTTTATTTATGTATATCAATATACACACTTTCTTGGTCAGTAATTGATTTTTCAGCATTTATGGTATATAAAAACAGGCGGTTGAGTGGTTACTTTTACAGAGGGGAAAAATTCATTGTACAAGGCAAGGGTGGTTTCTAATATAGATTTTTAAAATATAAATTATTTCTTTAACATCACCTACATCAAACCTCTGTTATATGTGTTTTGTGGAATTCTTATCTTTTTTCATTCAAATTCTACTTCTGGCTCTTATGTCTGCTCTGTTTGGTTTTAATATCATAGTTATAGAGTTCTGTTAAAAACAAAGAAACAAAAAGTTTTGTTATACTTTTGGAGTCCTGTACTTCTCTGAGTATGGTGTTAACAGAAGGTGACTTTCTAATAAGGTTCAGAAAATGATCTCTTACGGAAGTATTAACTTTTATCAAGGCCTCCCACATGTTGCACTCACAAAGCCCTGCTCATTGTGAGCGTGAGACCCAAACCTGGTCTGTCACTTGTTAGAAGGTTATTTATTCAGCGAGATTTCTAAGTAAGGTGTGCATATCTGGTGACACACTTTGTCTCATTATGTGGTAGCAGCAGTAGCAAAGTAATAAAGGCTTTCTAATGGCAACCACTGCAGTTAGACTTTTTATGTTTTATTGCAGGTTTTTTATCTGGCTCAAGACAAATTAACAGTCCTTTAAAATGTTCACAAAAACTATGAAAATTAAAAAAAAAAAAAACCTGGTAAAACAAGTGAGAAGCTTTTATCTTGTCTTCTGTTGCTAAGTGCTATATAGACACAAGTAGGCTATACTTTTTGTTGCAGTGTAGCTCATTAATTCTTTTGGTTGCTTTTGCTGTCTTAAAAAAATACTTTTTTTCAAAATGACATGGGACAACCCTGAAGGGCTGATGAATTCAGGAACAAGAGGATGAGAATTTATCTCAGCTTGCTGGGCCCAGTTCAGGACTGACTGGGTTGGAAACAGCTCCTGTGGCTTCCCCAGGAGTGGAGCTCTGCTCTGATTGGAAAGCATTTGAGGGTTGTGTTTTAAGTGTGTGCTGAAAAGCCTGAGCACAAAAGAGTGTGGCTTTTAAATAATAAGGGTATTACAGAATTCTTAGAAATAGAAAAGTTTTGTCAGTTATTTAAAGAAAAAAATGTCCTGGTGCTGTTCTCTAACGAGAGACTAGAAAAAGTAATTTTCTAGAAGAATTCTCTAGGTTTTTTAATCAGTGCCTTCAGTTTCACAATGTTTATCATTATTGGTCAAGCTTATAAAATGAGTTGGATGAGAAAGATGGTGCACTGGTCCAGTGGGAGTGTCCCTCCCCATGGCAGGCGGGTTGGAACTAGATGGTTTTTAAGGTCCCTTCCAACCCAAACCATTCAACACATTCCACACACCCCCCCTTTTTTTTTTCCTTTTTTTTTGCAGTTTGTTGAGAAACACCGATGTCCACTGAACTGGGGCAAAGAGGTTTTACCATTTTGAGTTGTCTTCCCACTATCCTCCACCTGTGAGACTTCTGGTGGCCACAGGATATGGGAACAAGAATGCAAATTGGACTGACTGAAGTTAACAAATATTTTACTTATTGAAGTGAAGGTTCAGCAAAACCCCAGCTGGGCTGTTCCACTCCTCCAGACTTTGCTGTAAAATGGTGTGGCTGGGTGGGAGGGTGTTTGAATTGCAGACCTCTGTGTGTTTCCCAGTGGAGGTGCTCACCCTGGATGGTGAAATGTTACTTTGCTGACAGAAAGTCTGCTTTTCTTAGTTGATTTTTTTGGAGCAGTAGTTAACAGATTAGCAGTGTTCACATCAGCTCACCACAATTAAAGTCAATAGATATGGTGTGATTATTTTTTTTCCTCACTTTTTTTTCCTCTCCTCACTCTTTGACTGCAATAGTGACAAAACACCATTTACTGCATTGAATCTTCTTTAATGCTAGCAAAAATGGGTACAGAATCTGAGTGTACAGTATGTCTGAAGTGGATTTAAAGATATTTGTTAAATGTTACTATCCCATAGCTGAAATAATTACACTTCAGGGCAATGTGCCTTTCTAATGTCTCATTCCATGATTATCAGTAATGCACAATAATTAGCGTGCTTGTTTCTGTCTTCATTTTCAATAGACTTTTTCTTTCACTTGTTGCACAGTTAGAAGTACGCATGCTGTCTTGTTTCAGGTGTCTAAATTGGGTGCTGAAACGTTTGATGTGTATGTATCTCTTCCTCTCTCAGCCTGTCATTCACAATTTTGACCTCTGTCTGAAGCCTGAAATTTCAGAACCGTGCAGCGAATAAACCTCTTATCCTGAGTTGTGAAACAGGAGTGCTGGGTGACTCTGTACATTTCAAGCAGCTGAGACTGATGTTTTGTTTATCGCTCAGGGAATTCACTGGTGTGAATGAAGTGCTGGAGTAACCCTCCCTGTAGTGCAAATATAGCTGCTTAGTTCAGAATCCACATTCTCATGAGCCAGAAAAACAAGAAACATCTCTCTCTGTTGGGGTCCTGTAAACCAGCTTATCACAGGAGGACAAATGTCTGATCCAGAATCCAAGTGTGTTTTTGCTGTAGCACGTTTTTCACCATTGCTGTATCATCCATTATGTTATAAATAGTGTAATATGAAAGCCCACATTCTTGCAGTGAGGTTTCTACATTCAGCATAAAAGATCTGGCTCCTCCTGTTCATCCTGTTCACCTTGACTGCATGTCTGGGGGTTCTGAAAAATATCTGCCCTGACAGCAACTGCATAGAAGTGGAGATCTTGCCTGACTTTGTTTGTAGTGCTCTGTCCAGGACAGTGAGGGGAAGGCTGCAAAGGACCATTATTTGTGTGCTTCTCCTTTGCCCCCATCACCAAGTGGGATTATTTTTCTATTGCTTTTCTCCCCATAAGAAGTCAAAATAATTAGTTCAGAGGAATACTTAGCTTTTTAGATGGGTATAAGTAGAAGAGGGGAAATTTACTCTCAAAGACAGTATTGAGTGACCTAAAGGGATCCTTTATGAAATTCACCTGTTGTACAGGTGCTCTATCTATGACTTCAGTCCATCAGGTGGTAATAGGAAGAGGAATTTCTGTTAGGCTTTTTACAGTTGGACTATGGCTTTCAGAAAAAAATGAAGGATGAGAACATTTTCAGTAGCTGCATGCACACAGTACTTGCATGTGGAGGATGTCACAGTGTTGGCCTGTGGGAAGAGGTGCAGTCTGTGACCCTGAGGTGTGCTCGGGGCTGCACAAACACACAGCAGTGCAGTGACTTCTGCTGCAGGGAGTGACTGCAGTCCTTGTGTAGGGCTGGCCTGAGCAGATGGTTACAAAGAGGCAGCTGAGAGAGCATAAGGAGGGAAGCATAGTCTGATCTGGCTCCTGTCGTCCTGTGAAAGCTGTCAATGTGAAATTTGTGTTCTTTCCCATTACACTAGTGTGAAAAGGAGCAGCAATTGCAGTACATATTAGCAAACATAAGCAGTAAAAAGCCATGGTAGTACTATAGAAATAAGTGGGATGTCAATACTATACACACATGTAGACACAGACACTTTATTTAAAAGAGCTTCTCTTCAGAGAAAAAGAAATATAGATAAAAAGATGGAGCAGCTTTTAGAGGAAAAAGCAATTCCATACAATGTGTGGATGCATAATGTACTTACAGTGCCAGTTCTGCTTCTTGCCTCATTGTGAAGCTGCTCGACAAAGCCCTCCAAACTCTCTGCTTTCACTTTGAAGCTACTTTAAGGGCTTCATAGAGATTGCTTCAAAAATAAAGCAGTATTTTATCCTCAACACAACTGCCTTGTTGGGGAAGGAAAAGTATGGAATTGCCTGGTCAAGAAAATAATAGCATTGTGATTAGAGGGATTATAAAATGTTCTACAGGACCAATTTAAGCCTTTAAAATGGGAAAGCAGTTTAATGCTCCACTGCTGGGACTGAAGGTATGCAAATGGTGCATCTCACCTGAGTTATAACAGTAATTTCATTAATCTGCCACATGTGATTGCCACTTGTGACAAAACTGATGGGCAGTTGCTGTAGTCATCATAGAATTGTAGAATGGTTAGGGTTGTAAGGGACCTTAAAGATCATCTAGTTCCAACCCTCGTGCCATGAGCAGGGACACTTTCCCCTTGACCAGGTCACTCAGAGCTCCATCCAACGTGGCCTTGAACACTTCCGGGGATGGGATACCCACAGCTTCTCTTGGCCAGCTGTGGCGGTGCCTCACCACCCTCACAGTGAAGAATTTCTTCCTGATATCTAATCTAAACCTACTCTCTTTCAGTTTGTAAGCCATTCTGTCACTACCTGTCCTTGTAAAAAGTTCCTCTCCATCTTCCTTGTAGGCTTCCTTCAGGTACTGGCAGGCTACATTTAAGTCACCCAGAGCCTTCTCTTTTCTAGGCTGAACAATCCCAATTCTCTCAGCCTTTCCTCATACGGGAGGTGCTGCATCCTGCTAATCATCAGCCCTCCTCTGGACTCGCTCCAACACGTCCATGTGCTTCCTGTGCTGGGGACCCTAGAGCTGGATGCAGTACGCAAGGTGGGGGTCTCACAAGAGTGGAGTAGAGGGGCAGAATCACCTCTGCCTTCTTCTCTAGAAGTGAGAACTTTTTTCCTTCCCACTTTGAAAAATAATATAACTGTGGAGCACTGGGAGTGAGAAGTGTCACAGTCATAAAAGGGGTGTGGGACTGTAGTAGCCTTGATAATGTTTGAAAGGAGTTTCTTGTGCTATCAGTGCTAAGGAGGGAAAGGATTTCATTAGAAGTCTGGAAAAGGGTGGCCGGGGACAGAGTGGAGTCTGTCTTTTCCTGAGCTACCATGGGTAGAGTTCAGTTTGCTACTTAAATTACAAGTAGCTACGTGTGTAAACTCCTCTTACATTTGGTGGAGATCTAGTCAGTGTGCTCAGAGGAGCATTGAGAGGGATCCGACTCCATCTGAAGTGAGCACTGCTCAGCTGAACCTGTCTGCACTTAGGGGACTGCTTTGACACTTAAATTTCGGTATTTGGATCTGGAACTCGGTTCTTTCCTCTACCCTACTGGCTAACCAGCCTCTGCTGGTTACATCAACATCTGTTGATGTTGAAATGGGTATCCATGTCTGATGGAGGTGAGACCTTGCATTAGGAGACTGTATTTCAGAAGCTGCATTTACCTAAAAAATCATACTTGGTGTCATGGATTTACTCTGGACCGATTTTTTTCAAACCTTTTACACAATTGCTATAAGTTTTATATAGACAACAGAGACTTGATGTGGGGGAATAATATTAAATTTATTACTAGCAGGATAAAAACTAAAGAATAATATATACAATAATCCTAACTAGGTAAAATTATGAAGAAAATGTTATGTATTTAAAAAATTATCCCTCCCCCCCGTATCAGTCCAGGAGGAGAAAAGTCTTTTCTTTACTTTCAGGGTTTACAGTTCCTCTAAATCAAATTTGCAGCACTTGAAAGTTTTCTTCTATTATCTCTAGGGCGACAACTTTGATCGGTCGTAGCTGGAAATCTCTCTCTCTCTTTCTCTCTGCTGCACATCGACCTCAGGACTGTCCCTGCTCCTCCCTGCCGGGCCAGGACCGGAGGCTGGGGGGTACTCGGGCCCTGTGAGGTCCTCCATGGACTGCAAGGGGACAACTTGCTGCACCAGGGTCTTCACCACTGTTACAGGGGATAANTTCCATACTCTGCTGTCCTTTAGGGTCACAAATGAATTACACCAGCATAAATCCCTCACTGGGATCACAAGTCCTACCCGGGACACTTGCTCCAGTGTAGGTTTCTCTTTCCAAGGGCCACAGGTCTCCAGCAAGACTGTTTCATCTTAGGCCTCCCACGGAGTTACAGCTTCCTCCGTGCACTCCTCTGTTCTGGCACAGGCTCTTTCATGAGCTGCAGGAGGGTTCCTCTTCACTCCAAATAATCTTCCACAGGTGGCAGGGGTTTTAGTTTTTAAGTCTTTTCCCCTGCTGGAGGGGGGCAGGGGTGGCCCCCCCAGGCCTCTCCTCCCCCCTCCTGCTACGCTGCCCTTGGAGGCTACATTGCTGTCTCTTGTTCTCCTCCGCTCCTCTCTGGGCTGGAATTTCTTCTGCGCAATTCATCTTCTCTTCCGTTTTCTTAAATATGTCATTCGCAGAGGCGTTACTAAAACTTGTGATTGGCTTTACTCTGGAAATCTACCTGGAATTAACTAATTTTTAACCCTGGGGTGGGGGGGCTGGTAAACCCACGACACTTGGAACAATTAGGATAGACTACTCCCATATATGTGGCTATGTTCAAGATGATATTCTGGCAAACAAATACTGTGTAATCTGAAAAAAAGAGTCTGTCTTTTGGATTAAAAGGAAATGATTGGAGTGTGTGTGTTTCATTTTTCTCCCTTTCCTTTAATTGGTCTTGGACTTCAGAAGCTTGGTGCTCTTCAGTAGAAGTGAAGTTCTTGCTCTCTGGCTAAGTTTACCCAAGTATAGAAGAATGTTGATAATTAGGACCTGTTAAAACTGTTGTTTCAGTAGAAATCTGAGATTTGGAATAAATTTGCTGACAAAATTTTGTCTTTAGCATGTCTATGTATGTAAAATTGATTGTCCAGGTCACTCTGTCCAGAAATGACAAATGCAGCAGTACATTTGCTGCCTGTTCCCGTTCCTCTCCGTGGTATAGATTCTCCAGCTGTTTTCCATGGGTAGTTGTAAAAGCCTGCACTGATGTCTGTGTCATGCCTCTGATTTTGATTGGAAGCATTTGGTGGATGGAGACTGAAGTGAACTGGGGTTTGGGTCTGAGGGACCTCTAGGCACTGCAGAAACACCAGCAATAATGACCTCTGAAATCAAGGAGACTTCTCAGTATTCTTTCATTTCATACTTAGCAAATACCAGTTCTTTTTAGCTGTTTCTGAATGTGGACTTCAGTCAGAAGTGTTTTGGTTTTATCTGTATTCTGCAGTCAGCTGTAGATTACTGTGTAGCTGATGTGCTACACTGCAGGGAGCAGGGAAACAACTCCCAAATGTTAAAGCAGATATTTTATATGATACTGTGTATCTGCAGGGCAAGCAGAAGGTAAGGTGAATGTTCTGTTTAATTAGAGACAATTCTTCCCTATTTCTCTTCAGTTTTTTTGACCAACTCATTTGTAAGTAGCATGGGGTTTCCTTGGCTGTGATGCCATTAAGTGAAACTCTGATATAGTGATTCAGCCTGGGGATGGCTTTTAGTGCTTGTGTCCTACTTCTAGTACTTTTGTGCTTCTAGTTATGTTGATGAAGTGCTTTTATATTGTCATTAACCGCTCTGGGCATTTGCAGAGTTGGTTCAAAACTAAGAATGATGTCCAAGTGTGACAGACTCTTAAACTGAACGAAGTGTTGCAAGTTTGCAATGACAGGATAGAAGGGGTGAGGAAGCAGTACAACAGCGTGTTTCCTTGAATTTGGGAGGTGTTGATGTGCAGCTGAGGCCTTCAGCACTTGTGTTAAGGAAACTTTCCTGTCTGACCATCCAGGACCCACTCTGTCAGTCACAGTTGTACCACCTGAGCTGCGACTGAGAACCTTTGCAGCTACACTCACCACACTCACATAGTCAGGCAAGGTTTCCTTACTGGCTTGACCCCAGGTTTCCCATAACAGAGTCTCAGAGCCTGGATCTTTAAAATAAGTTAATCATAGGGCAGTAAGAGACTAACAGCTTGAGCTGGTGCCTACAAGGAGGGATCCTGAACAAAGGAAGGCCTTGGCTTTTATACCCTCACAATCTGAGCATGAGACAGTTCGGTCCCCAGATTCTGTGTCTCTGAGTGTCTGGTCACCTGGAGGGTGCCACAGGTGCCTGTGCCCTTTGTTGGGCAAAGGGTCAGTGCCAGTTCTCAGCCTCTTGCCTCTGGCTCCCACTGCCCAGAGCTCCTGCACCCCTAGTTACTGGCACTGAACTCTTGGAAAAGACAAATACTGCTGGTGATAGTGGCATGAAACCTCACAAGTAAATTCCCTTTAAGAGATTATGGAATGTGAATCCGATTCTATCAACAAATCAAAAGTTTAAGAAGAGAAAATAGATTACTTTCTGGTTTTAGGCTATTTACTTATTTTAGCTTTTGAACTGGCTCTGCTACTGTTTGTGCAAACTTGTGATGTTTTCCTGTTCTGTAAGTATTCCAGCTGCCATCTTCATCATGCCTTTTCTGTGAGACCCTGCAGACCAACACATAGCCCACCAGTTCAATCTTCCCTAGAGCCTCTATCTTTTGCCCACCAGTTCAGTCTTCCCTAGAGCCTCTATCTTTTCTCCTCATCTACAACCCTATGGAGAGCAAAGAGTTCTCCAGAGTCAGAGTAAACTGACCAGTTAAGACTGATGTAATACTCAATATTGCTTTGTAAAGTGTTACCTGAAATGGGACATGCTTGTCCTGGTCCCTGTGCTGCAGTGCTACTAAAGCCCACCACCTATGCCAGCTTCAGATTCAATAACCAGCAGAATCTGCTTAGGGCTTCCCATCAGTCTGACTGCGAGTGTGCAGTGGGAGAAGCTCAACATGGGTTTGAGGCAGCCGTGCCCATCTTATGTCCCTCAACAGCTCACAGGTGTGACCCTTCTTGCAACCTCAGGAGCTACAACATCAGAAGCAAGGGGAGTGACAGTAGAAGCAGGTGGAGTGTGCAGGTGGGGCTGCTGGAGAGAGGGAGCAAGCACCATTTTGAGTCACAGGAAGCTGTTATATTGGACATTATTGCCAACACGAACATTGAATTTCCTGCTCACACAACTGTTAGCAATCACTAACATGGTCTGGAGCATCAATTCCCTCATCTCCCTAACCTCCTAATTCCTCACCCAGAGATTGTAGTTATTACTGGTAGGGGCTGTTGTCAGAAGATGTACTTGGTGGAATGAATATTTCTAATTCTACCAATGTCTAAGAATTAATATTGTGATGACGCATCAAGATGTACTTCTAGGGTTAAATGTGTCCTTGACATGCATATCTAAAAATAGAAAACCTTCAGCACTGAACAAGGTGGAGTTACTGCATATCTTGAGGCCTTTTTTCAGTTCTTAACACAGAGAATCTCATAAGTGGGTATTATGTTCTGCCAATTTTCCTTTTTTCTCTAATGTCTGTAAGTGCATCCATCAACTACTGATGACTTTGCTGACCTAGACAACCTCTACTTTTTTTACCTTTTTTTCCTTGATTGAAACAAAAGCGTGACAATAGAGTCTTTACCTAATGGTTTTAGAACTGCTATTAATTCAAGTTTCATTCAAGGATGATTGCTTTCAATCTTAGCAGTATGCTTTAGATTGCAAAAGATTTTGTGAAGTGTTTTCATTATTAAAGGGTAGATATGACTGAATGTCAGCACACCTATGCTGAAAATGTAGTCTTTTGTCTAAATAAAGCTTGTGTATAGGTCCGAAGATGTATTTTTAAATAATCAATTTTTTTACTGAGTAAATAGAAAAACTTCTTCTGGAGATAAAGACTATCACAATTCTGTGTTCTCATTCAGATATAAGGCTGTCTCATACTTACTTATAGTAAGTTGGAATTCTTGCTTTTTTTTTCAGGTTTGTTTTAAAAACCAAATAGCTTAATTGTCAACATTTCAGCATTAGGTGGTAATATGGTGAAGATGATGAGGAAAACTGAGATTTTTATTCCATGTACTAAGATTTCCTGAAACCTTTATTGTTGACTGCAGAAGAAGAATCTTGAGTGCTTGTTAAGGTTCATGCTTATTAAACTGTCACCATGGTTTTCTTTCTCTGTAGGGAAAGCTACTTTGTGGCTTGCAAACTGTAGTTAATTGTCCATACTAACAGATTATTTTGGAAAAGTTTTTTGCCTGAATAATTATCAACTTTGTTTTCCATAGCTGTCGTTTCATGTTCCCTTACTCTCTGTTGAAATAATTATTGAAATACTAAATTATTGGAAGGGCTTAATTTTTAAAGAGTATTTTTGAAGGGGAGAAAAAAAATAAAGAAAAGTGACAAATGAAATGCTCAGAATCAGGTCAGGGTTCAGCATGTTGAATTAAACTGTCAAATTCAGATGAAATTCTATTAGTTGTGTGTGTCCATTGTACGTACTGTGCCTTCTGCCTTTTGCTGGGAGGAAAACAGTATAAGATACTACCTTTTCTGTTTGGTTTGAGTTGGATTTTTTGTTTGGTTTGGGTTTTTTTGCCCTTTTGACCTTTTCTTTCCTGCCCTCATTTCCAGGTTCCAAAGGACACAAAAATGCTGATATAAGCCAAAAAGAAATATAATTGGGAAGGAGGTTGTCTTAGCTTTTGATTCCAAAAAGAATACTGTACGATGAGCAAGGCTGACATTTGGAGAGAAAAAACCCACACCAAGAGTTCATGCTATTATTGTGTTCTAAAATATTTTATGCAAAATGTCGTTCTGAAAACACGAAATAAACTGAGCAGATGAAAGAGAACTTGAAAATTAAGGTGGTATCTTTATATGTGGCAAAGTGATGACAAATAAAACTGGGTCACTGTTGATGAAATTCTTATTTAACTTTTTTCTTCATGTTATAATCATCTTTCTCCCATATACCTCTGCCGTGGTTAGGTTTTTGTTCTGGCTTTGTGGATTGTCATCTGTTGTTGTGTCGCCATCCTCCCCACTTTTTTTTTTTTCTTTTTTTCTTACAAACCTGGTTCCCTTCAGGATCTTAAAAGACTTCTACAAGACTGGAGAGGAGACAGGATGCAGTGGAATTGGAAGTGTGTCCTAGCTGAACTGAGCTGATGATGGAGCACCGCAGTTAATATGTAGCACATTTCAGTCCACAGCCCCTACCTGCTCTCATTTTATTGAGTTGACAGCTCAGCTCTGACTTAATTCAGGTGGATGATAAATTGATCATTTCACTCTGGCTTTTATTAGCGATAGAGTACTCTGTACTAGTTGGTCAAGAGGAACCAGTGAGAACTGTCCCCTTTGGCAATGTTTCCTTGTTAATTTGGCTTATTTTAATCACTTTGCCATACTGGCAGTAGTTAAGGAGAGTATTGCTTTGCTGCTTTTGTGCTGAGACAAAACTCTGTGGAAGTGCAGTCCAAATAGAGCTGGAGGGAGACTAAATCAGATTAGGAGGAGAAACAGGGGATATCAATCTAAGAGTAGTAATGTAAATAACCAAGGTTTACCAAATGCTTTGGTTTGTCCTAATGCATAAGAGATGAGAATTGGATGATCTTAACAGTGAAATGTTATGAAGTTTTTGTTCAGAGAAATGTAGCAGCCCTCTGCATCCAGTGATACAATCATCTGAACAATATAATGGGGAGCAGTGATATTATCCATCTCATAGCCTTCAATATATGATTGAGCTCAAAGTATCAAAAGAAAAAGCCAAGGAAAGCATAGGCTACCTGCAGGGATAGTGGGTGAATGATGGAGATCGGACAAGGGAGCAGAGTATGTGCAGCAAAAGGGAATTTGACTGCAGAGTATGAAATATAGTGCAAAGGAAGAATAATTTCTAGGAAGAGTCTGAATATCCCTCTGTGTTTATAAATCTTAGAATTGAGGAGGAGGTAAAACCAGGAAATTGTTGCTGCTGCATGCAAATACACCAGAAGAATAAAACTGCTGTGCTGACATAAGCAAGTAGGACTGTGAAACAAGGCAGAACTTGAAACTTTCCTACCTATGTGAAAGTTCCTCTCATAATTTTATTAGTGGGTATTAATCTTCCACATGTATAAACAGATTGACTGAAACCTCTCCCTTAGCAAAGCTCCTATCAGTTGTTTTTCTTTTAATCCTGGTCGAAATAGATTGACAAGGATTATTGTGTAAGAACAGTAAACTGAGTTTCAGTGACCTTTGGAATCACCGCAAAATGTAAAAATGTAAGTGATGAGCTTTAGGTGTGTTACTGATGTTTTAATCAGTAAAACAACACAAAGCGTACATGAATACATGAATATTTATTCTCTACTTTCAATTTTGAGACAAATTATCACGTGTGGTTTTTTGTGATTGTTAGTGAAAGCCTGTCCAATTTGTTAGAAAAGTTATTCTGATTTACTATTTTTATCCTCTTGAAGCATATATATATATAAAAAATGTAGCTCTTACTGCAACACAAATCTTGCAAAGTAAGAAATTGCAATAGTGCTAGCAAGTACTTTCAAACGATGTGCCAGAGTAGTTCAGTGCATCTCTACTGTGTGTGATGCCTGAGTTCTGAAGTGATTAAGATGTTACATAGCATTTGTAAAGGTTATTTCTGATAATACTAGTCAAGAGAATTTGTGGATATTGATAATATTTTCTTGTCTGTCAGGAAACAGCCTTTTCTTATGTGCATCTGCTAATAATTTTGTGTAGTAAAATAATAAAAGGTTATAGTACTGTGTTCAAAGAAATAAAACAGCAGCAGGATAAAAATGAAGAAGAAACCTCCATGTAATCTCCTCTAGGAGAATACAAAGATATTTCATCCCATGAAGTAAGCCTGGAAGGAGGTTATTGTTTCTCGTCTAGGGACAGTTCAGAAGTGTTTGACTTCAGTGGAAAATCCTTGTTGACTAAGGAGGTTTTAGAAATATCCTCATAAACAGCTGGTTAATTAATATAAACATGTTAATTTGTAATTGTAAGGTGGTGGTACAGCAGGTTTGTACAAGAGGTGAGCAGCTCCATGTGGGAAACTTCAGTCGCAAAGTGAAGTGGGAGAGAAATGGGAAGGTGGGAAGGGCTGACTTCTGGAACTCTACTACTGCGTGCTGAAGGAATTGGAGCTGTTCGGTGAGCCACGAGCAGGAGAGCAGCTTAAATGGCATAACTGAGACAGGACAAGTGAGAAAGAGAATGTGAAAAATATTACACATCTCTAAGAGAAAGCTGAATTCCTTAAAAGCTAGATTATTTGGAAGGCCCATACAGTACCTTGCAAAACTGTCTGGGGCTGTGAAAGTGCTGCCTGTCAGTAGATGGTGCTCTTTATATCAGATAATTACTCATGCTGCCTGTGTTTGGCCGTGTTTTCATGTAAAAAGTCTGGTAATGTTCTTTAACAGTTCATTTCTCTGAATTCTGATGTCTGGGAAATTAGAAAACGGAGGCTTTTGAGGGGCTGCCAAAAAAAGAAAAAAAAAAAAGGAAAGAAAAAAGGCTTGAGTAGGTTCCTTTGAAAACATCTTCCATCCTGGCATTTTTTCAACAACTTCTTTTTCTTGTGTACGTGTACTGTTTTGACTTTGTACAAATTCAGAAGCTTCCAGCATAAAAACCTTGAACAGACATTGTGGATTGGAGAATATATAGCAGACTAATTCAATTTGGCAATTGACCTGTAAAGCACTGCAATAACGTGGTCTAAAATAAACCTGCAAAGCAGATTTGTCAAGTCATTTGTGATTTTTAAATTTTCTTTTGCATATTAACTTTGTAGTTCTACCTGCTGTTTCTGGATAGATAGGAATGAGCTTATTTCTAAATGTAATGCTTCTTAGAAAGACTTAAATTAATCAATGCAATTGTGAGTTCTACCTGGAGTCATTTATTCATCAGTAGTTGGATGGATATAAAAAGCTGCATAAAAATGATTTCCGTATTAATGTGACTGGAGTATTACTGGACCTGTCTGCATTTTTTATTATTCAGAAAAATATGCCAGCTCTGAAGGAAAAGAAGTTAAATGTGTTAATTGTGTAAAAATATCACATGCCAAAGGCTGCTGTTGAGCCAAAAGCCCTGATCTGGGCAGCAGAACAGCATGGCAGACCTAACAGGGAATTTGACTTGCTTAAAGTCATGTGTATTTTTATGTCGTGGTCTTATGGAACATCAGCTACTTAACTAAGAGTTAAATTTTGGCTTGAGAGATGAATTTGCCCCTGGAGTGAATCTTGAGAACTGCCTGCTGTTCACTGCCTGACACTACTGGTCTTTGCAAACAGAAACTGAAGGATTAGCGTGAATTTTTCATGTAATCTTAAACTGCAAGCAAATGGTCCAGGAAAGAGAAGGGAACTGAGTTCCTTTCAGAAATCTAATTAAAATATTTCTAGTTCTTATTCAGGGCCAGTTTATCTTCCCAGCACATTGATTTAGTTATCCCTTCACAGATCTCTCTCCAGAAAGGATATATATTGTATGCACTCAACACATTACAGCAGATGAATATTGTTCCTCACTGTGCTTAATTTACCTTCTCTCAGCCGTTCTCTTACATTCATCTTAGGACCCAAGTTCCTTATATTTAGGCCAAGTTAACGTAATATTTTTATTGAAAACCTGAATGCCACATTTCTGCATTCTCACATCTCACAGGAAGATGTTGCTGGAACATTTTGGGCTGTATTTATTAATGATACTTGGAACTGAAGATGCAAATCTTCACTGGCATTCTTGCCCTGCTTAGCCTCCCTGTGGTGTCTGCTGAATGTTCCTGGGAAGGTCCCATTTTCCCATGAATGGCCTGATCTAGGAGGTAGATTCCCCCCCCTTCCCATCCCTCTTGCCCCTACCCTTGAATCAAGTCCTGTCTGTGTGTGCTTTATAGCTCCAAATCTTCAGGTTTTTGAGCAGAGACAGTGTTGCTGTCACATCCTTCTGTTGCCTTTTAAAGGACAAGCTTCTGACCTTTCTTTTGCTTTCAAGTTTATTTGCTGCACTACAAGAGGAGATGCTTCCTGTGAGTGAGAGGAGATGTCTCCTGCTGGCCTGGGCTGGCCTTGATATGAATATGGAACTTGTGCTCTGTGGTTTTTTTTTTGTGTATCTGCTTGTTGGCTAGCTTGGGCTGCTTCCTAGGCAGGAGGGGCTGGCCTTTGTGGATCTCAGTTTGAGGCCTTTTTGCTTTCTCTAACAAAAGGGATAAAAGGGCATTGTAGTGCTTTTTATGAATATAGGTTCTTTTTATGAATATAGGACTTCATAAGGATGATAAGTGAATACAGGAATTCCTCTATTAGGGGGAGAAGACTAGTTTCTCAAAAGTAATTAGCAAGAAATTACATTGACGTCAAATATGCTGTCTAGATATTTATTTGAGAAATACATTATGACTTTCTGTACACAGGCATTGCAGTGAATCTGGTGGTTGGGCTAATCTGCCTCTTCTATCAACATTTGCCTTTTTCTCCTGTTTTTGCTGGAAGTGGAAGCAATGTCTTCTTGGGAAACAAGAGGCTGAGAGGTTCACCTCTCAGCTGAGGCTCAGAGACCTTTTCTTACTCATACTCATGTACACGTCTGGCCTATGAAGTTGTTCTCAAAATATACTTGGCTCAAGAGAACATAGTTAAGAGTTTACTGGCAAAGATGTCTAGAAAACTCTGATTGCTGTTGGGGTATAGAATGCTTTGGCTGCTGCACTTGCCTTCTGCATATGAATGAGCCTATCCATAAAGACTGAAAGTTGGCATGGAAAGGTTATACTGCTTCTTACACTACAAGCCTCTTAATTGGCACATCTGCTGGAAACAAAGGTGCCAAAACTGTGATTCCCTTGGAAGGAGTAAACCTTGTAAGAAAGCAACCTGTCATTATTTAATGGGGATTAAGATCCTCTCAGGATGTTAGATGTTCTCCTTATACAAATGTACTGTTGTTGATCTAATGGTGGAATTAACCTCACTACTTGCTAATGCTGAAGTAACAGCTTATTTTATAGTTCTTCTCATATAGAAGTGCTTTACTGTCTGTGTCTTCAAGATGAAAAAATGGACTGTACCTTTCACCTCTTGACATAAAGCACCTATTAAAAAATATACAGGGAGTACTCAAACCTGAGGTTGTGACGTGTCGAGTATCTTCTCAGCAGAATACTGTAATTAGAAATGGAAGGATTGAGGTGTGGTCTGGACAGATTTACTATGTCAGGGTAACTCCATCAGTAAATATCAAGAATTAAAAAAAAATAATCTGCCAGTATCATTAATGGCAAGAGAAAGGTACACTGCCTCAGCAAAAGCCATAATATGCCATAAATGAGTATTTCTTTAAAAAGCGTGCCAAAGAAAAATCACATAAACCCTACTGACACTCTTAGGTACATGTTTCTGAGATCAGGCTTAGCTTGTATTTGAACAGTCTTTTTATTAGAATATCCTGAATGATTAGAAACATTTGTGTTACTACTAATGTGTTACCTAAAACCTCTGGAAATGGTACTGCTCTCTACAACCTCGGTTGCATTTTTCCAGTCTAGTTTGGCTATTGGATTCTGTTACTGCTACAGGCTGTATTTTAGGTAATAAATTCTTCTATATGACCTTTTTTAAATAAGTACGTGAGAAGTTCCATGAAAATTAGTGTACCTACTTATATACCTGCTTTGTATTTATTTTAATGGAATTCCTGATAAGCAGTCTCAGGGTAGTTCAACTGTAGATGTAGCTGCCTAAGATGTAACTTGCAGAGGTGCCAGGATTGGTTTAAAAAAAAAGAAAAAGTGGGAATGGAGACTCATTTGAAATTGTCAATTTTGTACTACAGGTAGGTTTTGGTTTATTTTTTTAATTTTTATTTTAATCTCAATGTGGAGAAAATATTTTTTACAAATATTGAACTCTCTCAAATTGGAATTTCAGTTACTCTGACAGGATTTCTGAGTTCAGGACAAACTGTTGGGAAACAGGGAGCTACATTTCATCACTGTCTTAGTTATTGCATATTCCTGTTTGCTTTCCTGCATGTACCTGGAAGGATTTGAACTTACAGCTTTCACCAAGATGGGGCACTCTCTTGTGGCTACTACCAGTCTGAACAGAGTATTCTGTGATGAAGACTTATGCCATAAATCTTCTTCGCAGTGGGTGCAGCACTTAGTCCTTGAGACAGGATAAAAGATGAGCTAACCTGCAAGTTATGTGTACCATGTCGAAGGTGAATGTCTTGAATTTTTATTTTTGCTGAGATGGATGGTTAAGTGCAGTAAACATGTGCTAGTAGTAAAGTGTAGTTAATTACTTGTTGTAAGTTGCTATTAATCCAGCATTGTTAATTAAAATTCATTCAGTTTCTTCTTTGCCTGAGTAGCAGTAAGAAGCAGGCTAGAGGAGTTCAAGGAGCAACCTTTTCTCTTCATAGCTGCACAAGGCCCCTGCTGTGTGAATGGAAATTATTCTCCAGATCTATACAGGATACAGAGTAAGTTTTTGTTGGTAACATCAGGAGGATTTGTATTTACTTGAGACAGTTGTAGTCTGGGATATAAGATAGTGAGCCAGACTTGGACAGGTTTGAATTGTCTCAGGTAGAGAAGGGGAATCAGAGCTACATCCATGAAAAAGTATCAAACAGCTGACGTACCTTGTGAAGTAGGAACCCTCATCCCGACAGAGCAACTCTCCCTCTCTGCTTTTCCTTGGCAAATATCCAAAGGCACATATTTAATTTTTGGACTGGAAGGAGTCTTTTGCGGTGAGTGAAATGGATCTTTAGTTTGGCAAGATTAAAAATGCAGGTTTTTTAGATGAAGTGAATTTTAAAAGATTACACTCTTTGATTTGGATTTGGCTGTCAAAACCTGAAATTGATGGTGCTCCTGGCTCTATTTGAGATTTTATTGTTGGCCTGTCTGTTCCAGTTGTGGCTTTCAGGATTTTTGATAGCAATTAGAGTGGTGTCAGGCAGGGTTCTTGACAATGCTGAGGAATGCTCTGTCTTCTCCTTTCTCATTCTGACACTTCAGTTCTTCACAGTTTGCCGATAGTGCCACCGCCATTTATATCAACACCGGCATCTGCCAGTCACGATTCTTGCTTTCAGAGTGGGATATCTCATTGAAAGAGAGTATTCTCATGGGAAACATGTCTCCTTATTTATCTTTGCTTGGTGTTTTGATACTGTCTTTATTCTGATCAGGACAATGCTCAGTGATATTTTTTTGGGCAACTTTATCCTTTCCTGTTGATGGTTATACTTGTGACAGCCTTAAGAGGGTAAACTCCCTCTAACAACTTCTTACTTTGCAGATGAATTTCATTATATTTCGTAATTTGTTTCTCTGGGTCAATCCCAGAGTTGCTGGAAAGCCAGGTGAAACCTCCCGCATTGTTCATCAGTCTTTAAGCAAGTGATGATGCTACACTGATTTGAGACCCTTGGGTAGAAGTTTCTACCTGTGCAGATCTGGCTTTAAACACCACCAGAGCATTGTCTTGGCAGGGTCAACCATTTGTAGCAGTGCATTGGAGGCGACAAAGAGCAGCCACTGACTGACTGGGGGCCTTGGCGGTGTGAAAAGGTGGAGAGACTGTTAGTGAGAGATGGGAGGCTGTGAACTGCTCCTGCTACCGTAGGGAGGAGGATCTTGTAAAAACAACATCTCCTTTTCCTCCAGAAAATGGAAGGATAGGAGTAGAAAATCTACTTTACAGGACTTTTTCCACTTCTTTTGTACCTTCCATGACTTTCCTGCCAGTCTCCAGTCTTTCCCCTTCCTGGTCCTGTTCACCTTGTGCTCGGAGCCCTGAGCTGGTGCTGCTCAGGTGTCCTCATCTCTTTCTCTAACTCTCTTCTCTCCCCTGCAATGTCAGAAGTCTGTCCTCATCTGTGCAGTGACTGAATTGAGGGGGCAGTGATATCTCTATAGGTCCGGTTTCTCTCCTGGGACTTCAAGGCTGTTTGAACTAACTCAGAGTCATTGAGGATGTGGTTCTCCTGGATCCTCGGGTACCTTTTCTGGACTTCATTTGTGCTCCTGTGAGAGACAGTGAGCTGGCTGCACCGAGTTGTTTCTCTTAAAAACCCATTCTTAGAATGTGGATTTAGGTAAACCAGAAGTCATTACAGCTCGGATCCTTCTGCTGACCAGTGGTGGGAAACTTGTAACTAATCTTGTCTGTTGTGGGATCCTGTGTGTTGACCGTGATGTGAGGCAGCACAACGTGCCAGTGGCCCAAAGCACATGTAGGACGGCACATGTGGGAGAGTTGAGGGAAGGACTGGGATGGGGGCTCTGTGCTGCTACCGGCACCAGCTCCCGCGGCAACGCTCTGAGCGTCAGGCTGTGTTCGTAGATGTGAGTGCCCTGGGAGCTGCACAGACTCCAAGTCTTGCCCATGCTCTCTGCTATGCTCAGGAGGTAACAGATTATGCCAACAAGTTGCATTTTGCATCTTGCCATGTGGAACAAGTAAGTTTGGACTGCAAATGTGAGACACAAGCTTGCAACTTAGGGAAGGCAGGGCACTAGCTGACCACAGCAGCACAATTTGGGAGTTTTATTAGGTCTCCCATATCCCTATAGGTTTCATTTAAAGTGGACATCAAGTGCTGATCAGTCACAGATGTATGAGTTGCGTGATAGCCGCTGTAGTGTCTCTCTTTTAGTTCTTTCTGGGTGGAATTAGGGTTTATGTCTTGACTAAATCAAAGTTGGTAGAAAGTTAGCCTTTGAAGTGTACTTTAAACTAAATTGCAAGGATTTTTTAAAATTATATTTTATTTGCCATGCTGAATTTTTTTCACAGTGACTCAAGTAATAAATTAGAATGGACTATTTGAATTTCTGATACAAATAAAGTTTTAAACATTTAATCTCTTAACATAAAAGAGTTATTTTATCAACATAAAATCCCACAGTATTTTCCTTAGTTTTTCTTTTTTTTTTTTTCAATAAACACATTTCTTTTCGTTTGTCATTTTCATTTCTTCTTAGTATTACAATTCTCAGCATCACAGATGGGAACCCAATACGACAGAGGTTTCAGGGGTTTTATGGCATGTCTGCTTATTACTGTAATTTTCTTTTGTCTTTGCTGCAAAAATCTGTAAGTATAAACTGTCTGACTGCCTGAGAAAGTGTATTTCTAAACCAAAATGTGTCCTTTCCCGGTTTTTCGATATTTTAAGATAACACATTCACAAGCCTGGTTCTTTTCTTCTTTCCAGAACTCAAGGTCAGCGTTTATGTTAGCCATTGATTCTGAATTCTGTATAGTCAGTTTAATGTTGGAGAAGTAATTTGGAATATATGAAAAATATTCTTATTTTCTCAGGTCTAGAAATATAACACAAGCATGTTTTAAAAACATCATGCTTTTGAACTTCTTACTGGGCATTACTGTTCCAGCTGCTTCTTGGCATCAAATGATGAAGATGATGCTGTTAGTCTTGCTTCCAGAGCAGCCTGAAAAATTTGATGATAATTTAGATGGCTCTTGGAACTGTGTAGTTTAAGTTCCCTGCTTTATGTATCTATATTGGATACAAATAAAATTTTATTTTTCTAGTTTTTAAAGTATCATGAGTCCTTTATACTTTGCTTGCAGAAGACATTAGGTTTTGATTTAACAAGTATTTCCTTCTCAACGTCACGCATGAAACAATCCCATTTTATTCCTTCCAGTCTCTCTGGTCACAGACACATCAATGGTTTTCTGACACATTTTAATGTTTCCTGCCCCAGCTGACTCTGTGTTATTCTTGGGGTGACAGCCACATATCTTGCTCTCTCTGTCCCTGCTAGGTGGCAACAACCTTACTGCTTCTTTCCTCTGTTCTTATACCTCCCCTCGCAGCTCTCAGCCCCCTTTTCCCTCAAAGTGCCTGATTGATTTAACATAATGGTTCAACATTGAGCAGTTGTACCCAAGTCTAGTCTGTACGAAGATTTCTGTGTCTGAAACACAGCTCTCAGAACCCACACTGTTGGTCTAATAAATGCAGCCTTGCCTTGCTTGTGTCCTGTCCTATTTTGGCTAGAATAGATTTAGTTTTCTTCTTAGTAGCTGGCACAGTGCTGTCATTTGGATTTAATATGAGAATAATGTTGGTCACAAGTTGATGGTTGTTGTGAAGCTGTGCTTACCCCAAGTCAAGGACTTTTAAGTGTCTCATGCTCTGTCTCTGAGGAGCTGCACCAGAAGCTTGGAAGGAGGATAGCCGGGAGAGCTGATCCAAACTGGCCAAAGGAATATTCCATACTGTAGAATGTCGTGTCCAGTATGAAAACTGAAGTGGGTGTTGGCCGGAAGGGGCCAATCACGGCTTGGGAATGGGATGGTCGTTGGTGAGCAGGTGGTGAGCAATTGTGTTGGGCATCACTTATTGTACTGGGGATTTAATTCTCTCTCTTTCTCCCCTTCCTTTTAAGTACTATTATTTTTTTTAATTGATACAATTAGCATTAGATTATTATATTTTACTTTGTTTCACTTAGTACACTATTCTTATTTCAACCCAGGAGTTTTTTTCCTGATTCTCCCCCCTTCCCACTGGGGGAGGCAGTGAATGAGCAGCTGTGTGGTTTTTACTTGCCAGCTGGGTTTAAACCATGACAGTCCTTTGACCAACACAGCTGTAACAAAATTGGTTCTGCTTTGCCTTTTTCTAGTTAAACTGGAAACTCCAGAGCAGAGTTTCCAAAGATGTATGTGGGAGCAGAATCTGCTTTAATGCTTTCAGCAGTGCCTCTTTTATCCGTCTGTTTCCAGAAACTCTAGGGTCTGACTTCTGATAAATTTGAATGCAAATATTCATTGACTTTGCTTATATGTCAGGATCAGTATGCTGACAAACTGGATGTTACAAATACTATGAGGCAGCTTTATTCTAGCAGACCTGCAGCCCTGTTTGACTGAGGACTCTAATCTCCACAATCCCTGGATTCTGTAATCTGAGGAGGCTTGTAAATACATAACATGTTAGAGTTAGAGAAGCTCTTTTAAATAACTTGTCTCATGGTATGTAAAATAGTTTTGATAATGAGGTTGAATCCTTCATCACTCAAAAATACCGGAGCCTTTCCTTCTTTCTGGAATAAATATAATAAATAAAGACAAAGAAATTTTGGTAAATAAATTGACCTTCAAAACTGGCAGGCTTGGTAAACTGCACCTGAAAGGCTGAAGAGATAACTTGTATGTCATTGCTTAGGAATAGCAGGGCTTGGTTGCTAATGCTCTTCTAAACACTGAAATACTCTCTCTTGTAATACACAGGCTGTAGTTTCTATTTATTTATTTATTTATTTATTTATGGGTTGGTGCTTTTAAAGACTGTCTTCTCTGCACCATGGAACAAGGAGAGCGTGAATTTTGTCACGGAAGTAAATAGAACTGTTTTTTCTTCTTCTTGGGAGTCATTTTTATAATTTCAGATATACGTAGCAAAAACTGGGGTTGGCAATTTAGAAGAGTTTGTCCTGAAGAAACGGGGTTTCCTTCAAAAATACAAGAAAAGATGAGAACACTGAAATCTTATTAGATCTGTATCTTGAACATGAGTTGGCAAAGTGTTTGGCGGGATTAAAACTATTAAAGGGTTGCCAGTAAAGGTGGTCTTATGATGAGTTCATGCCAGGAAAATGGAAGGGCAGGCCAGTCCAAAGATAATTTTTGATGTATTGTTTTGTTTTAATCAGTTTGGGCCTACTGTTTGACTGAGCTGATAAACAGAAATAAAGTAAAACATACTGTGTTTTCCACCTGTCTAGGTAGTTTATATGTAGTTAAAGGCAGAGGACTCATTCAGTAGGTATGTTTAGGGTAATTTTCCTTGATTTACTGGGATTTTGGTTTTCTATGGGATCTAGCTTTAGAGCAGGGAAGAAACTAAGAAATTAATGTTGTGGGAGGAAAGCATATTTTTAATAGCTTTTCATTTAGAGGGTCTGGTTGGAAAATAATTTTAGGTAGGATGTTCCAAAAATGAAAGTGACAACAATATAGTTTCTGGAACCATTGCTTTTAAACCCCTGTATTCCTCTAGATAATTAAGTCCTCATGAATTAGAAAATTAAACCTAATATTTGATGGTGTCAGTGTAAATATGTACTCTTTAGACTGCATTTATAAGCTTAAGTGCTGTATGTTTCTATCGTAGTTCTGAACACTGGACAGTAAGAAGTCAGCATGTATGTTTGCAGTGCAGTGATCTGTATATTGTACAGCATAAAAGCTACATTTGAAACCATCTTTCAGTTCCATGGGCACAGAGGGATGTGTTAAGTTTGTACTGTAATTGTTGACAAACTTGTTCTTCAGCTATTTAACGTGATGGTGCTTATATCTTTTAAGAGGACAATAGTTGCTGAACTGAAAAGAGCAGCCTCGCAGTTAAAACAAACATTGGCACTGCTTGTGTACTTTCAGCTTGCAATAAATAGCTTGTAAATCTGTGGCTAGTTATATGTATTTGTATACAAATATTTGTCATTTAGGTATTTTTATGATATATTTGTATATAAATATTTGTCATTTAAGTATTTTTATGATGTATAAGAAAAGCCCATTAACAATTTATTTTTCAAGGTCTGACAGACTTTTCTCTAGTCTTCAGAAATTCCAATGCTAAAGAAATATCTTTAAGCAGTAACTCATATAAAGATAGACACTGAAGTCTTGACCCTGTTTAGGGATTTCACTGGAATCAAAGAGACTGTTAGTGTTATATAGCTATTTTTACTTGTTTATTTCTTTGATGTATTTGTGAAGGACACGCATTTATATATGCATGCAATAAAAATCAGCTGATATCGGAAGATTGGGCTTTTCATTGAAATTCAGTTTCTTCTCTGGCTCAAACAGCTGTAACAAGCAGACCAGAGAAGTTCAAAGAGGGGCCTTTGATCTTCCAAGTTACATGAGGTGCGTGGAGGAGTTACAGGGCACTTGCTCTCCCTACAGAGGTTGCCCCTTGCCCAGACCTATGGGGGTTCCTGTATGTGTAGAAGACTGATGAGCTTCTCAGAAAGGGCAGAGCTAGAGCAAGCGCTGTCCTGGTTATCGTACACCCTCAACATCTCTAGAAGTTTCTTTTTCTATGGATACCAGGTCTGTCAAGCTTCTGCCTGCTGTATGTTTGTACGTGGCAGCACGAGATGAGAATGATTATTTGGGGTGGGTTTTTTGCATTATTGTGGTACCTCTGAATTAGCTAGGCTAGGCTATTCAACCTAAGGCGACTGAAGGCCCACACCAAGACTCTCAATCATCTTGTCCATGAGCTGCTTTTTGGTGATGATGCCGCCCTTGTTGCCCACACAGAAGCAGCTCTGCAGCGTTTCACATCCTGCTTTGCAGAGGCTGCTGAGCTTTTTGGGCTGGAAGTCAGCCTGAAGAAGATGGAAGTTTTCTATCAACCTGCACCTTAGGAAGTCTTTCATCATCCCCATATCATCAATGGTGAATCAGAGCTCAAGTCAGTGCAGCAGTTTACTTATTTGGGAAGCATCATCTCCTTGGATGGTAAAATTGGCAAAGAGATAGACAACAGGTTAGTGAAGGCATATAGAGCTTTTGGAAACTCCATAAAAGAGTTTGGTGTAATAAACACCTGAAGAAAAGCACAGAGATTAGTGTTTACAGAGCCATTGTTTTATCTACTCTTTTGTATGGGTCCGAATCATGGGTCATCTACCGCCACCACTTGAGACTCTTAGAACGCTTCCATCAGCGCTGCCTCCGTACAATCCTAAACATCCACTGGACTGACTGTGACTAATGCGTCTGTTCTTGAACAGGCTGCGGTCACAAGTATTGAGGCCATGCTGCTGAGAACGCAGCTGCGTTGGGCAGGGCACGTCTCCAGGATGGAGGACTACCGCCTCCCCAAGATTGTGCTCTATGGAGAACTCGCCACTGGCTGCCGCAAGAGAGGAGCCCCGAAGAGGAGATACAAGGACTCCCTGAAACAACATCTCAGCCTCGGCCATATCGACCACCATCATTGGTCTACTCTGGCCTCCAGTCAGGAGACATGGAGACGCACCGTCTATAATGCTGCTACTTCTTCTGAGAACACAGGCAGAATCATTTCTGAGGAGAAAAGACAATGTAGAAAGAACCGAGTCTTGCCAATACCACCAAAGGAGACTTTCCACTGTGCCTTTTGCAACCGGACTTGCCTATCTCGCATTGGCCTTTTTAGCCATCAGCGTGCTTGTAGCAAGTGTGGGTAGAGTCTTTCTCTAATCTTTGTTCGTGAAGCCTAGTCGTGATGATGATGATGATACCTCTAAATGTGGATGATGCCTGTTAGTGTTTCTGATGAGTGTATTTTTCTTCAAATAAAAAAAAGCTGAGCTAGGGGATGTGCATTTTGTTATATGTTCAACTGTAATTTTCCTGCTGTTTATCTAACTTTTACATAGGCAATAAAAAAGAGATAGGGACAATTGGACATGAGAAATTCAAGACACTTTTGCCTGCTGGATTTTTAGGTCTGCCATATTTCCTGGCCCTAACTTAGTATCTTTGCATGATGTACTTTATGGACTAAATAGGACATGCAAAGCACTGGCTTAAAACTGCTTTGGCCCTTAGGGCTTAGAGTAATGAAAAATTTCAAAGCAACTTTGAAAAGGTCTGTCTGACAGAGTACATCTGTGTAAATGCTGGGATAAACCCTGGCTGGCAATACTGAAGGAAGCTGCCATGGCTTCTAATGGAGAACATGGGTTGGGGTGACATTCCTCTTCACCTCAAATTTGCGCAGTAAAACTTCTCTTGAACCTTCTACACCACCAGGGAGCTGGAGGACAATATTCTGCATGGAAATATTCTAACATGGAAACAGAGACACTGATTTTATTCCCTGGACTCAGTTGCCTGACAAAATAATGAAGTAAATGAATACATTGGTGTTCACACCCACTTACATCAGCAATGTCCAGTGTTAAACATTTATTGTTGGTAATAACCACCCATCTGTTTAAGATTTTCTTAGTTTCCTAGGCAGGCTGTGTTGCAAAAAAAGATTAAATCACTTAGAATATATTTTCTGGTTTTGTTGTTTTGTCTGCTTTGACAAGATGTTTTAAGTCCCTGCAGTTCAGACTGCTTAGAACTCAACATTCTTGTATGGTTAAAAAAAGTGTATGTGCAAAGGTGAATTTTTTGATTAAATGATTTTGCCCTTTGACTGTTGTCACTTGGTCAGTCTTTGAACTCTAGTTCAAGTAAGACATGGTGCAGTATGTTTCTGTGATGCAAGGAACATGTATGCAATGCAAATAGTCTTTAAGGACCTTTCACTGTGTGTGATTCCTGCATGATGTATTCGAATAACTGGGTCTTGTGTAATGTGCTGGTGATTATTTTATATCTGCCAGTCAGAGCAGCTCATGTCTTGCATTTATTATTTTAATATTGTATATGGATGTCACAGATAAATATTTCTGAAACTCGTGTGTGGACTAAACATCATTTCTTTTCTTCATTCCATGTTTCTAGTCCGGGACTGTGAAGCTGACCAAGCCTGTGGCGTTATGGACCCAGCAGGATGTCTGCAAATGGCTGAAGAAACATTGCCCTAATCAGTATCAAATCTACAGTGAATCATTCAAACAGCACGACATAACTGGTAAAGTATGCGCTATCAGAAATATTTTACTTACTTAAAATGTGGCAAATTGTTTTACTTTGCTGTTAATAGGTTGTGACTATGCACTGAGGGCTTTGGGTTGACTGGATGACTAGAGAGTTGCAAGGTTTAGAGTAGGGGGGATATTCCAGCTTTCTTAGGATGTGGTAAGTGATTTTCCCCATCTCTCTAAAACATAAATTTCACATTATTCAGGGTCAATATAACAAGGAAAGAAGTCAGGCTGTATATAGGTAAAGGCCCCACCCTGTTCATTCCAAATAAATAAAAAAAACCCAAACCCAAATATTAAGAAACATCCTATAGGGAAAAATGTAATTGATGTAAATTTTCTTTTTCATTGAGGCGTTTCACCTTGATTTCATACTCTCTTTTGTGTCCTCCCTTCCCTTTAAAAAAAAATAAATTAACCTTAGAGTCCTTAACACGTAGGATTGGAAGCAAGCCCAACTGAGCCCCTCCCTAGGCCTGAAGTAGTATCAATACAGCAAGTTCATTTCTGGCAGATATTTGTCTGACTTTGTTCTGGAAAATTTGCAATGGAGGAGATTTTTGCATCTCTCTATTCCGGTATTTTATGACGTTTAAAGTTGGTATTTCCTAGTATCAATCTAAACTATTACTTCCAGCAAACAAAATTGATTCCTGTCCCAAGTGTGGCTCATGTACAACCAACCATTCTTTCTCACAGCCTTTCCTTCACTGGATAGGGCACTTCCCAGTTGCACATACTGTCCTTGTCTAGTCTAAAAAATATCTGTTTGTTCTATCATGGTTTGCCCCCAAATACATGCAGGACCTCCAGACCTTCCAAACTTGGTGTCTTTTTTTAAAAGAATATGTTAAAAGCATAATTGTATTTTATTTTCCTATCTTCTTTAGAAGTTGATATTGGTTTTGTTCATCTGCTTGACTTGTGAACTTCTACTCAGTTTGCTGTAGTTGTCTTTTAGCTGACCACTTTGAGCAGACATCAGTTTAGCAAATATAACTTGGGAGTTAAATTTTCACTCATATGCCAGACAGTAATTAATCTGTAAAAAGTTCAATCTGGAACACTAATTTGTTCTCTGAAGTGGTGGTATACAAAGCTGGGAATTGGAATTCAGACATTTAATGTTAAGCAGAGATTTGAGTTTCACATACAAATTTCAGTCTTAACACTAATGCATTGTTAACTAATGTGTGTTTCAGTCAGTGTCTGTTCGTATATGTGTACTTGTGGTGTTTCAAATTTTACCTTGATTCCTTTCACTATTTTTTTCTGGTAACATATGAGTGATTGCAAACATGGCAAACTAAACTGCCAATATTTGTTTACTATGTAGCCACAAGTACCTATACACAGTTACATGTGAGAGCTGCTTTGTATTTGTTTGGTAAGCGTTGACATTTAGTACATAACCATTGTGCCCATTTCCTCTCAGTCACCATCTGCTGAATGCAGTCTGTAGGAGTTTAGTCTGTGTCTCCACCCATGTGTACCGAGCTGACTGCATCCAGAGCACTACCAGAAGAAACTGAAGCTATTTTAAAATATTTTCTAATACTGTTTTACTATCATGTTGCCTGTTTCTAGAATTAAGGGAGTTGTTTTCATTTTAACATAAACATAGATGGAAACCTTGTAGTTTCCTTGCAGATGTGCAAAACTTTGAACTTTATTGGTTTCTGTGAAAAAGAAGAATTGAGATCAATCTTTCTTACTTTAGATAAAAGAGGAAAAAGGAAAATATCTGTACGAGTCTTAAAAAGTAAATCTGCCGGAAAGGAAATAACTTCAATTCAGCAACTACTGAAGAGGAAACATGATCGATATTTGTATAGATTTTATAAAAGTATATTGTGATAGTATTATGAATGAAATCATTAACTCAGGAGGATATTTCCAGTGCTATTTGTCCCCATGACTCTGGTTATTTGAAATCTAATAAAGGGATAGAACAGTGGATTTGGAGCTCAGAAAGGAGCATGGAAACTAGTATGAAGATGAAGCCAAGATAGTGTAACTGTTCCCAGATATGGCTACGGAAAACTAATGTGATTGTTGAAAATTTCTCAGGAATTAATATGACTTTACAGGCTATTTTGATATGGAAAAATAGGATGGAAGAGAACTTGAAGAAAGTGGCATGAGGACTGGGGCAGGACTGGAGCACTTGCCCTCTGACCATTGAGGGAGCTGGGCTTGTTCATTCTGGGGATGAGGCAGCTCGCCAGGGTGGGATGGGGGGGACTGGCAGCAGCCCCCAGTGTGTAGAAGAAGGTTGTCAAAAACATGGAACCTGACCCTTTGCAGTGATGTATGAGAGACACCAGAACTTGAGCTGAAACAAAAGGCTGAGGCTGAACATAAGGAGAAACTTATTCCCCATGAGGACAGTTGAGCATTTGAACAGGTTGTTCAGTTTCTGTCCTGGGAAGGTTTCAAGGCCTAGCTAGATAAAACCTTGAGAAATCTGATCTGATCTCATAGCTGACCTTGTTTTAAGCAGGCGGTTGGGCCAAAAATCTCCTGGAGTCACTTCCCATTTAAATTCTTCTGTAGTCCCTTCCCATCTAAATTCTTCTGTGGTCCTATGATTTGCTGAGTACTTACTGAATAACTCAGAACCAGTGAAATGCATTTTGCAGCCAGTTAGGCATAAATAAATATGGAAAGATCTAATAAGAAATTGGCAGATTTTTTTATACATAACATTCTTGGATTCAGGGAGTAGAACATGTGGTTGACTTATTCAGCAACAGAGAAAGAACCATAAGAATTCGAAGGAGTAATTCTGAGTGAGATCTAAGGGCATCTGATAGGAATTAGCAGTGATGGGAAAAATAAGACAACGAAAAGGGAGGAACAAAGATGACAGTGGCCTGTACAACCAAGAAGGCAATGTCATGGTGGGGCCATGTCAGTGGAAGCTCTACAGCTGGTGTTGGAGTTTACACCAGTAGGAGGAGAAATAAAAAGTTGCACTGATTTGCCAGTTTTTCACACTCATTTTATACTGACGTATTCCAGGGGATATACCTGAAAAAAAGGAGCTTGCTTTTTGTGCATTTGTGGCTTTGAAGTTGCTGGGCAGCAATACTTTTGAATGACTGGAGAGTTCTAGAGAGATTAGTTGCTCTTTGATGGTCTTATTCTGCACTATTGAAACAAAGAAAGAGTTTTGCAACGTCTCACAATTAACAGAAGCAAGACTGGGCATAGGAATAACCATTTTGAGGCAAATGGGCCATTGACAAAGTAATAAAGATGATGTCTAAGGAAAGGCTTGTGGATGTGTATTGGAAGGGAGGAGAGGGAAGGGAAGGAAGGAAAGGAAGGGAGGGAGGGAGAAAAGGAGGGAAGAAGGAAGGAAACCCCACTTCATCTTTTATTTCTACACCATGTTCCCCAGTGTGCTAGTGCATGTCTTCAGAGCATGAGGTTTTAATGCTATGATCATTAAACAAACCCCATTCTGTCAAAGTAATACCCAAGAGGTACCTTGGTCCAACTGAAAGAATTTGATAGGAGGTACTTGAAAGGACTCAAGCCTATTTAAATTAAACTTTTAAGGAGGAAAGGAACAGGACTGAAGAAAACCTCATTTTAGTTTTAGAAGGGACCAGAACTTCTGAATAACCATTAGATACCAACCAGCACCTCAGAAAGTGAAATATGAACTGCTACTGAAAACCTGCTGCAAATAGTCCTAAAATCTGGCTAATTTTATAACCTCTAAAGATACTTGCATTAAATCAGCTTTATTGACATATTTTTATGAAATGTATATGAAATCGTGCTTTTAAAATATGAATTAATTTTTTTCACTTCAGTAATACCTTTGTAGATGCTAGAGTTTGTCATAGCAGATAAAAGTCTCAAGTTATTTAGCATGTTGGTGAAGGGATGGTCTTGTGGTTTAAGATACTGCACTGGAATTTGGAGACATCTTGGCTCTGTTTCACGTTACTGTGGCATTCTTTAGAAGCACACTGAATCCTCAGGGTCTAAGTTACTCCATAAAAAGAAAGTTTGGGGTTTTTTTTAATCAAAGTGTTGCTAGATATCTTTCCAATTTTCAGAACATATATAATTTAATTCCGCCCTTTGTTTCATGGAACTCAGGTGAGTTTTGTCGTGCAATCAGGGCAGTGACTTGGGAATAAAAGGTGTGCAGTGGAGCTCAGGAGGCCTAGGTTTCCTTCCTAGCTCTGGGACAGGAAGGGTGACCAAAACCAGGTGGGTTTATTCACTGCGTTGAGATCTCTTGTTTGTGCTAAACTTTTGCCGTATGTTTTGTTATCTGTACAACAGAGATAAAGATACCAGTGTTGTCAAATGTGTTGTTATATGTATATAAAAGGTGCTTCTTGACTGAGCTGAGTCTTCTTGTTAACAGGGCTGTTTCATTTGGAACGAGTTCTGCTCACTTTCTGATCCTTCCCTTGGCAAGTGATTCCACTATTGTTATCTTTCTTCCTTCCATTATTAATGAGTATCACATGGACCCAAAATATCTCTTGTGCCAGTGATACAACACACCTAATGTTAGGACTGATGCAAGAAGCAAGATGTGGTGTTCTGTAAAGTGGCCACTGTAGGTGTTCTGTTACTTGACATCTGTCCCACAAGAATCTTCTCACAAATCCTACTGTAGTTACAGTACAAGACTACACAAACTGGCACCTTTTCTTAGATTATTTTATTGAACGTTGTTTTATTGTCCCTTATAAAGAGGTCACAACCTACTCTCTGGGCTGTTAGTGGTAGAACAGTCTTTATGGTGGGGTGTAGGGCTGGTACCAAGCAAAGAAGGTCCTGACCAGGTCAGGGTGTTGTAGGAAGTACTTAAGCCTCCTTTAAAGCATTGTTAAAGTTTTGCTTACCATCTTTTTCTTTGATTGTTCCCATACCTGTAGCAAGTTTTGAACATTCCTCAGCACTGTCATATATCTCAGAAAGCATCTTCATTGTGTCCCAATGGAGGTAATTTCCAATGAAGTATTCATTATTTTCCTTGTTTTGCATGTGACAGTGCTCTTCAGCACAACAGATGTCTTCTGCCAAGCAGTGTTTGCCTGATATTGGATAACAGAAGCAACTTCCATCTCCAGCCATCTCTGTGAAGCCCTTCCCTTCTCTGTGGTGCAAAGCTTAAGCCAGCCTTACCCTCAGTCCTTATTTATGCCACTTCTCCGTGCTCTTTCTGTGAGGTCTTAATAGCAATGTTGGTTGGTGGGCTGTCAGATCAATCCTGACTACATCCATCTGCAGTTAAAAAAATAAAATAAAATCAGTGCTTCACACTGGAGAGAGCTTTTATTCTGCTGCCTGGTTAAGGTCAGAGCTATTTGCAGAATTCTTTGTGGAACTGTGATGCTCATGTTGGAAAACGTAAGGGACTAAAGAGTTTTCCTTTTTTCATACTTGGCTGCTCTCAAATTTTTAACATGTGGAACACATCAAAGAGTGATGGGCGTTGGGATAAGTCTCCTGTTTGCATAATATGTAGCAACTGTTCTTTTTGCATGGAAAATAATATCAGAAATATATTAATGTAACCCTGTGTTTATATAGTGGAGAATTGAAAGAAATTGGAAAAGTGGAAATCTTTTCGTTATTCAGCCTCCTACTGATACAGAAAATTTTGTGTGAAAGTAATCTTCTCTCATGTCTCAGCAATGGTTTGTGGGTTTTGCTTTTTGATCAGATTATAGCTCATGTAATATATAGCGAAATTCCACAACAAGAGACAAGACTATAATGGCTCATGAGAGATCTGGTTTGGCCAGGAAGACTCATCTGCTGTCGAGAAAGGGACAGAGAGGCACTCGAACACTTTGTGGAAGTTGTAACTTAAGTATTAACCTAGTTGATTATTTTCTGATCAATTGTCTTTTCTGTGAAGACTAATCTGTGGAGTTTATCAATTAGTCATGAAATGGAACTGTTTTCTTCTCTGTGCGCAAACCAGTGGGGAGTGTTTGATACTATTATTTGTTACATAAAATCCTGTATGGAAGAAGTGATAATATCATCTGTCCTGTTTGATAGGAAAGGGAAATTGAGAAAGGCTGTTGAGGCATTTTTGGCCTTGCTTGCCAATGACATACTAAATTCTGTATCTACTAAATGCAGAATGAAGCTTCCACTCTTCTGCTTCATTATCAGCTGTGAGATCTGCTGTGCAAGTAGCTGATGAATGTTTTACATCATTTTCTATCTTACTGGATATTTCTTGGGTCTGGTAGCTTTTCCTTGGGAGGCTCTCTCCACTTTTAACTACCTGGGAAGATCTCTCATGGTCTCAGCAAAAAATTGCTCTACAGCATACTCAGAAGTGAATTGCATTCTAGCTGCCTCTTTTTCTTTCCTCTGTCACAATATGAGAATTCAGTAAGAGCTGTGGTAGCCAGGCTTGCTATTGCTGTTACTCCTGCCTGATGTATAACACAGAATCCAAATCATCTTTGAACTGAAAAATATAATTCCTGTCCTTTAGCTTCAGATTTGAAATTCCCTGTCAACTTTGCTTAGATGAGTTCTTCTGTACTCTTACAGTGTAAGTATTTAGGGAACAGAAGAAAAAGGTATATTGCACTTCATTTGAAGCACTCTTTACTTGCTCCTCGGTACTTACTCCTCATGTGCTGCCAGTTGTTGGGGAAATGATGTTTCATAATTATACATGCAATGATAATTGGATTATTCCTTCCCTCTAACACAAACATTTTTTTTGTTTTTAATTTAATCTTGTTCTATTTATTTTAGTAATTTTTTCCTAACTAGAGATCATATGATGTTTTACCATTCCACTTGAAAAGGTCTTTGTTGTACAGTCTTTGTAAACCTGATCCACTCTATTCTCTACAGAACTCTGATTCACATCAGTATCGTGTAAAATGCACCGCCAGAAACCTCTCACCATGGAAGCCAGTTTCAAAATCAGTTTCTGTTTCTTACTCAGAAGGGATCTAAAAATGTGAATTAGGGTAAAATAGGGAAAACTGTATTAAATGTCTTAGCAATACCTATTTCAGGAATTCTCAATCCATATTGTAAAGCTTCGTGATATTTCCTAGTTTGTTGATAAGGCTGCACAGTGTAAGTGCAAGAAGAACTGAACACTGATTGTGATCCACTGACAGCCAAAAACCTTACGAGCTACTGATTTAACCTTTGGGTGCTTACCTGTCTATCTTAGGTGATTCAAGCATCCAGCTTAAGTGGGATTTCTAAAACCAAGGGTAGGAGGGTAAACTGCTAAAGTAATCAGTGGAGAGGCAAGGGATGCCTCAAAACAGATGAATTTTATGGACTTAATATAGGCAAGAGAAGATGTTATGAAAACACCCCTTTTATGTTCCCTGTGTTTCCTTTGTCCACCTTTTGCTTTGTGACCTTTTACATGATCTTGACAAAGCATGCTTTTTATCGACAATTTTTCTTTAGCTGCTTTATATGGGGTTTGATTACTTTATTCTAAGTTGTAACATTTTTCCCAATAGCAAAGCTCTACCCTCTCATTTTATTTCTTAGGATGTTCTTTTTCTATGCATTTTTGGATCCATCACTTAGTGATTACATTATTACTTTACCATGTTCCTTGATCAATCACTAGGCTATGGGATCCCTTTATCCAGAAACTAGGCAAGGTGAAGCACTTTGTTGTTACTTTGAAGACCTTCAAGAAATAGCCTGAAGCCACAGAATGCAGTGTTGTTAACCCTGATGGCCCTTCTTTATTTCCTCTTTTTTTTTTATTTCCCCACTAGATTAATACTGACTAACTACTTCAGTATAGTGGATAATGGTCTGAAGTCCTTCCACTAGAAGGACAAGGTCCTTAGTTTAGAACTAGCCATTGAATATTTAGGACTTCTCATGAATTGTGTTGGTTCCCAGTGTTGTGCTCTGACCAAAGTTTCATTAGGTTGCATTCTGGGTTGCTGTTTTAAAACTTCTGCTGTATCTGTGGAGTCTGGAACTTACTTTTCCAGCTTGGTTAAGCTGATGGTTAGTACTGCTGAGCTCTCATTTCCCTTCAAGTCAGGTTTTCCTGCAGCACTTCAGAAGTTCTGAATCTCACTCTGGTGGGAACCAGGACAAAAATGAGAGATATTGCAGGGTCTCCTTTTGGGTTACTTGTGCTGTTGATGGGGAAGGATTATTTGTGACCTTTGCTCTGCAGCTACGAAGTCAATTTTATGGCTCAGTTGAAGGTAAGGAAAACTTGGATGAGGCAAGCTAGAGTGATTAAGTGGAGGGGTTGTTAGAGGACCTTATAGTTCTTCACTTTGAAAAAGTGAATTAATTTGCTGCTTAGTGGGTGTGTGTTTGTGATATCAGCGAGCAGCTAGAGCTGATTCTTTTTATTTTGGCTTATTACTTGCCAGCATGTGCTATTCATGATATGGGGATTTAGTCTTAGTGTAATCTTATAATTATTTGGCAGTGTTCCTCAGTCTAATAACACAGCTAACCTCACGGTGAAATGCAGAAGGAAGCCCTCCTGAAATCCGAACCTGAATGAAGCCATGGACGAGAGTTTGACTTCTGTTTTGGACCTCAGGAAGAGTTTCTTCACTGAATGGGTGGTCAAGCATTGGAATGAGCTGCCCAGGGAGGTCGCCATCCCTGAAGTGTTCAATAAACAACTGGACATGTCTCTTAGTGCTATGGTTTAGGTGACATGGTGATGTTTTGGTCAAAGATTGGACTTGACGATCTTGGAGGTCTTTTTTAACCTTAATGATTCTGTGATTCTAAGTATGTATTTAATGTCTCTCATCCAGTCAGTCTGCAATACATTCTGTCCTTCTCTCACCATTGAGTCTCACTGTTGCCTGATCCCCTGTCACTCTTCCCAAGCTCTTCCCAAGACTCTTCCCTGTTCCCCATCAGTTACGCTGTGATTCCAGCTTCTTTATGGTCTTTTTTAACAGATATGTAGACAACAACTCTGCTCTTGCACCAAGTCTCTGACAAATGGATTAACTCCATCTGTCACAGCCCTGTGTTCTCAGCTGTGTTCTCGTTCCACTCCCCAGACCCTCTGCCAGGACGTCTGCAGATGAGCTCGGCCCCTTCAGCTGACCCCTCCCTAATTCCCCCGCTGCGGCTGGGCAAACAGCCGCCTGCAGCCTCCGGGACTTTCCTGCAGTACCTCAGCACTTCAGTGGCTCCGGGCTGGTGTTTGGAACGGCCTGTGGATGCCCCTGGGAAAGCTGCGGGTTTTCCCCCTCTTCCTTCGCACGGCCCGCCGACCCCGCGGGTGCAGTACCGGGCGCTGCCTCGAGGGGGTGCCGGCGCACCGGCTACCGCCGGCACCGGGACGTGCCCGGCGCTGCGAGGGTTCGATCCCGGAGGGATCCCGGCGTTTGTGCCATCGCCTGCCATCGGCGACCACAGCGCTCCGGAGGGCACAGACCTGGGGTCCTCACCCCCAGCTTCCCCGCTCTGCTAATGAGCCTGTCAGCGCCTCGTTTGTCATGCCCCTCTTTGAAAATGATTCTGTTTGTGGAAATACCAGCCCAGCCAGCTGAGCCTTTTGCAGAGAGCAAAGAGGCTGGGGGAGGAAGGATTTCTCCCTTCTCTATCTCCCACATACTACAATAAAAATAAAATCCAAAGCTGCCTTTTTTTTTTTCTTTTTTTCTTTTTTTATTGCTCAAGTGCTAAAGCAGCTGCCCTCCGCTGCTCAGGGTTTGCCAGGGGAATAGCCTTCACTAAAAAGAAGTGCCTCCCTGTGCTCCAGTGGAAATCGTTTGATTTGATATAGCTAATTGAACAGGCTGAAAGCCTGACAGGGTCCGGTGCAGTGCACTTGGCATAGAGCTTTGTCCTTGTTATTGCAGAATGCACAGTGGAGGGAAATACCTGGCTCTTTCAGCAGAGATATGAGGACCCAGCTCAAGCATATTCCTGTGAATTTAGTGGAAAGACCTCTTGGAACAAAAAGAAAAAAAAAAAGAGGCTGGATTCTGTTCCAACCCTTACTGCATTCAGGAATTGACTTTCATCCCTTCACACAGCAAGGATCTGTGCACCCTGTGAAATGTTTATCTGATTCCTCAGATCCTAATGGTGACCAACACTGAACTGATGCAGGAGAAGGCTCCCTGTCCTTCTGTGTGCATCCAGATGAATGCTTGCTGCTCAACCAGGAATCAGCTGTGAGAATACTATATCTTTTAATTGATTTTATTATCTGTGCATGTGGAAACCCTAGACTTAGAAATGTGAGTCTGGAGACACAGAAAAACAGGATCCTAATAAGCAATTTTGGTCTGAAACATGGACATGTGGATTAATCCATGACCTTTTTTAATAAGGTGCACAAAAGACATGACTCCTTAAGGAAAAACATGACAAAATACTGTCTTTCCTCCCCTGAGATTTCATTAAGGTATGTATCTCAGCCCCAAAGTGCTTACTAGAGGCAAACTCTTGTTATGCAGCAATCAACAGTAAGTGGTTGGCCTCGGGTAAAACTTGGGGGACTCCTGTTCTGATGCCTTATTATTAACTACAGCTACTATAAAACATAATCCAATATGTGAATGCTTATATTTGTTGGCTATATTTCTGCTGAAAATCAGGTGCTCTGTTCTTCAGTGGCTGCAATCTGCTGTGGATTCTAGTCTTTCTTTAGTCTTTTAGCCTTGCAGAAAAGGATGGAAAAAAACCTAACCCAAACAAAGCCAAACAAAAAAAAAAAAACAACAAAGGAACCCAGAAGTAATGTCAGAACATGAGCTGTCCCACAAAAGTTTTCAGAACCTCAAGACGCTGCAACCCATCGGGCTGCACAGACCTCACCCAGCTCCCCAGTACTTCTGCTTGAAACTCGAGGAATTCCTGCCTGTTGGGTTGGTAAGAGAAGCCTCCAGGTTCCACACACAAAAGTGTTGCTTCTTGATAACTGACTAAAAATCCCAAATCCTCCCCATGGGGAATTCGAGGTTTTGTTCGGTTTTGTGAAATGCCGAACAATGATACCCTTGAGGAAATGTGTATCTTTTGTCAGTGTGCCATGTGTTTGAAACAAGCTGTCAGTGTAATCCCAGTCCTGTCAGCTGTACTGACATGGCACCTACATTGCACAGGGCCCGGTGACATTGTGCTGCAATTAGAGGGAAGTGTTGGATCCCTCAAACAAGTTTATGTGCGTACAACCAAGCCACTTCTCTGCGGGTTCTGTGGGGTGCCATGAATTGCAGAATTGAGATGATTTACCTGTTTGCATGTCAAAAATCATCAGATCCTGGAGTTACTTCGGTTGGAAGGGTACTTTTGAAACCATCTAGTCCAACCTCCCTGCTCAATCAGTGTCAGCTGGAACAGATTGCCCAGGACCATGTCCAATTTGGTTTTGAATGTTGGCACAGTTGTTCTGTTTAGTCAAGGTTTTCCCAGACTATAGTTTTGAATGTACACTTTTTAATGTTTATTTTGCATAGGTTATGTAGATTTTATCTTGCAGTACGTGTTTTTGATCTAAATATAACATCTCAGAACCTGAAGATAGATTTATAAGGTTATTCAAAAAACAGTGCCAAATGCGGAATAATCCCAAATGGCCTATAAGGAAATGTTTGTTACATGTTTTAATATTTTGTTGCTGTTTATAAACAGTATAAACACTGTCTGGAGAAATGCCAGGAAAGTGACAATCTGTTACGAGCATATCAACCCTACGAGGTACTGCAATCCAATCTGCTGTCAAGCACTGGTTGAATTGCCATGCAAAATTGCTTGTGTCCATTGGTTTATGGATGCTATATGCATATAGATAAAGCTTGTCATATACTGGCTTATCAAAAGCAAACAAAAGACAGCTTGATTTTGATGAATGTCACCTGTAACCATTATCCTAGGGTAATCTGCTGCTGAATTTGCCATTCACAGATGTGTACGGTCCTTTTTTATGCCACATTAAGCCGTATTCAGACCCATATCATACTGACTCATTCCAAGTCTATCTCATGGAGATAGCTTCTTTCTGTTAATAAATGATTGTTTGGGATTTTTTTGTTACTCTCAACACAAGGAGCTACAGACCTGTTAGCCTCTTGCCAATTCTGCCAAAAGAATGGAACAGTTAATTTGGGTTTCTGTCGACAAAGAATTGCATTGTATGGGTAATACCAGTTATCTTGATGCTCAGCCTGTCAGACTAACCTGGTACTTTTTTTTTCTTTTGTTTTTTTCCCATTGGCAAGGATACAAGTTGAGTATTTAACAGCTACCATGTGGAATACAGTACTTTTTTTGCAAGGCAAGCATACAGCTTAGGATCACATGACATCTTAATTAAACATGTGCCTTTTAATTCCTTATGCTGTGTGCTGGAATCATGCTGGTTCCTTGACAGATGCCCATACACAGTAGGGAGGCACTAATGAAAAGGGCCTTTATTGGTGTCCCCTGGTTTAGCTGGTTGTGCAGCATCTTTCAGCCTTCCTGTGTTGGTTGCCTAAGTGTAGCAGTTGACGTGGTAACACACAATCAGCAAGATGGATTAATGGTACAGGTGTGATATAAATAATCTAGATAAATGATTCTGAGAAAATTTGTTTAGTTGCAGCCAAATGTAGTACAGTATATAAGAAACCCCTTCATCCTGCAGGTATGGCCTCTTCTCCCTTGGAAAGCAGGCTATCAAGGAAGAAAATGAGTTGGGAGTTAGTGTAGGTAGCCATGTAACATGTACTCTAAATGAAAAGCTAATGGGAGTAATTTAATCTCTTGTTATTAAAGTTGTATTGAATAGCAGGGATTGTTGTAACATACACAGGTCAGGCTGCTTAAGTCTACAAGGATACCGTGTCCAGTTGTGATGTTTTAATTCTAAGAATATTGTAGAAGTAGATGGAAGGCAGAGCACAGCCTTTTCCCAAGCCTGGAGGGTGAGCCTTCTGTTGTCATGTTACAGGAGATGAAGCTGCTGAAAGGAAGGTTGATAGGTGACTTGATAACTGGATATAGGGACTTAGCAGGACAACAGCGTGTGTTCAAAAGCTGAAATTGGAAGCTTGAGTGAATCAGTAATCAGAAAATGAATCCTGGCTTTGCAGGTCATTTAGCAGTGGAAGCGCTTACTAGGAAAAAGGGTAGACTTTGGCAAAATCGAGTTTTCAAAAGGTGAGAAAGGTGGATGGAAAAATACATGGTAAGCAAGTGTGCATGCAGTAGCCAGGCTGCGTGGTCATGCTGGTCCTTTAGCAGGGCTGCCTGCAGTCTCTAGATTCTGTTGCACTCTGCAACCTCATTGTGTGAATTTGACTCTGTTTTTGTGGCTTTGTTTTTCTGCTGCTTGAGAAGCAAACACCCCTTGGAAGCTCACAAGCCCTGAATTAGGCACCCCACATAGCAGGAGAAACTAATTATCAAAACTACAGATAAGATGATCTGCAGTTGTTCTTCTAGTGCTCTACATGTGTTTTTTCCTACTTATTCAATCAGTATGTCAGACTGGGTCTAAGGTAGTACTTTTAATATACAGGCATCGCCACTTCAAGTTGGATGTGAGCAGTCCTGCATGCTACTAGATGTACCCCTGGGTTTTAACAGACTACCTAATCTCAGGGTTTGAGAGTTTGCAAAACCACTTGAGGGATTTGGATTGTGAAGTTCAGGTGTTCTCTGATGTCCATTCAGAAAAGTAGTTCAATGACTGTAAGCTTCCAGAAGATTTTACTTTAGTGCATGAATTCTCTTTAACAAAAGCAGAAACAGTTACCTACTCAGGTTGGAAGAATACATCGACTATAAAACTGTACAAAATTTTTTTTTAAATGTTTTTTTAATAAAGCTAAATCTTGAACTACTGCATGAATGGTTCAGAGAGAAACTGGATCATCTGAATCTTGATTTCCATGAGCAGGATGGAGACTTATGAGGGAATTGTCCAAGGTATTGCAATGGAGGAATACATTCTTCAATGCATATACACCTGCAGACTGCAGCTTTAACTCACAGTGCTGAACTGCATTGATTCCCACATTGCTTATCATCAGAGCTGAATTCAGTGGAGCTGTCCCTGACTGCTTATGGCAATTACAGATGTATGTGATGGTTTCTAATCTTCTACAGGGACCAGTCCCTGGAGGACAGTGAGCTTCATTTTGCCAGTGAATTTCACAGCAACTGGCTGACAGTAGAGGAAATCTTGAGTGTCTTCTGTTTCAGGTACTGATTAATGTCCATTCAGAGCGCTGCAAGTTCAGGCTCTGCTTTGGTCATACCTAACTGGGACCTTCCAGCATTTCCTTGTCGAAGTCTTAGTCTCTTTTTTATTCTGTCTTCAGATTTTTTGTCCTTCTGTTTAATGGTCTTCTTTTCCAGTAGCGGAAACCTTTCAAAGGTCAGTTTTCTCATTGTGTCTGGCTCCATGGAAGCACTACCTGGCACTACTCTGTCCCGTAGCCTGGGGTTGGAGCATGCACAGTCTCTTGAAATGATTCTTTGAGTGGATCTGTTGAGTGGTTGCAGACAACACAGTGGCACAAAGGCTTACTATCAAGTTGTGCTTTCCAACTAAAAACTGTGGGGTATTTTTCTTCTTCCCAACAGTTATTTAATTTCTTTAACTGAAATGCAAGTATGTGCCCTAACCTTGTATTGAAAACCACTGAAATTTTGGCAACAACAATAAAGCCTAAAAAATCAGTCTGATGCAAAATAACTGACATGGAAATTTTCAGCCTTGGTGGTTGTGGTTCAGCAGCACTTGATGATTATGAAAGATGTCAAGTGGCTATAATCATAGTCATCAACACCTGTGCTATATGTGTGTACCAAAACATGTATTTGGTCTCCTTTGTCAGGAATATATGCAATATCTCATTTTTATGAGTCTCTCTATTGGCTGCATTGCACATTTCTGTCTGTACAGGGAATGACTGTTTAGAGGGGTTGCTGCTATTTTGTGAATCGAGGATATACTTTTATTTTCTTTAATTTTCTTCCCCTATTGCTTTATTTAAAAATTAATTTTTCAAACTAGAATTAAACTACCATTCCTTCTCTACAAAATAATTATCAGTAAAGGGGATTTTTATGCTTAGTATGTTGTATATGCAGTTTCCACTTGTTGTAATGATTTTCATGGATTCTTGCTCAAAACCAAGTACACACATACTTTTATGTCCAGAAAATGCAACCTAAATGAGCATATATATACTCATGTGAGTCTGTGTTTTCATACATGATCCAAATGTGTGGTGTTTGATTCATAGAACAGTTTTTGTTGGCAGGGACCTTTAAAGGTCATCTAGTCCAACCCCCTGCCATGGGAAGGGACATCTTCAACTAGATTAGGTTGCTCAGAGCCCTGTCCAGCCTGACCTTAAATGTTTCCAGGAATGGGGCATCTTCAGCCTCCCTGGGCAGCCTGTTCCACTATTTCACCACCCTCATCTTATAAAAAAATCGAAATGTCTAGTCTGAATCTACCCTGTTTTAGGTTAAAAAACAGGCCTTACTAAAAAGTTTGATCCCATCTTTCTTATAGGCCCCCTTTAAGTACTGAAAGGCTGCAGTAAGGTCTCCTTGGAGCCTTCTCTTCTACAGACTGAACAACCACAGATTGAGATATTTCTGTCAACACTGATGGAAGTTAGCTTTGAAGAACTTGCAGTATTTACTTACAGATCCCTACTGTTGCAATACAGTTCTGACCTTCAGAGACACCACTTCTGAAGAACTCACAGAGCCTTTTTATTTCATTGGATTTGATGAATGATGCCTGGCTTTCATTTCCCTGACAGACTGTTTATTTTCACCAGGTGTGCTTCAGGGCTGACTCTTTGTTTGTTTGTTTTTCTCCTTTATTAGAGAGCTAGTTAGTTGTCAGTAAAATAACAATTAAAGTATCTGAGCATTTATTGCTTTTTCTGGAATGCCAGATGTCAGAATACATCTTACAGAAAAAGATGGAAACTTTATCTCTTTTTAGTCATAGTAGTCTTGAAAATTTAAGCCAAAGTAGAATATGTTTTTCTACATTCCATCTGAGTGAATCCTTCAGTAGCAAACAAGTATTTGCATACTCTTTAAGTAAGCAAGCTCTAGCTAAACAGCATCCACTAAATCTTATGCAGTCTATTGCTGACTTGCAGGAATTGCTGGGAACTGTTACACCGATATGATCATCCATCTGGGAGAAAAAAGCGCTGTAAACTGCAGTGCCATTAACACTTTTGTGTGGCAAAAGCTTTGATGTGCTGCATCCATTCTGCACCTCAGTGAATTACCCACAGTAAAAGAATAGTATGAACAATTGTAGTCTGAAACACTCCCCTACAAACCTGCGGTTATAATTGGTAGCTGTGGGAAGCAGTATCTTTTGATAGTCTCTCAAAAATTTATCAAAATGATTAAACAGATTTTCTGAAGAATTTGAGGACTTGTTGATTGGAGACCGATATGTGAATTTAAAAAAAATAAGCAGCTTGCTGTTTTTCAAAAACTAATGGCTTTCTTGCTCGCAGAAAAGTGAAGTTGCCAAATTTGACCTTGGACCAAAATCATAGCTGGAATATTGAACTTTTTTTGTTTTATGTAAACCACAGTGACAAGTCATGTAATTGTCCTGTGCAGGAGGTTATTGTGAAGCCCTGAAACTGATTGCAACTGCAGTGCCCCAACATGGGCGACAAATTAGTTTGATTCAACTTCAGATTGTTTTGCTCTAACATGCCCTGTGTCCATAGACTTTGTATGTCATCTGGTTGTCAAACCACATTGGAAATGGGTTAACTTAGAAGTGGGTTGGATTTGCCCTCAACAAAGTAGGCATGGATGCCTCTTGCAATTCTTGCAAGCATACGAAGTTTTGTTAGTATAACACCTACAGCCAGTAAAGCAGTATCTCTTTACAGACTGATGTGTTCTCTCCTGCTCCAGGAGCATCCAGGCAGGATTTCATCTCTAGTTTTAAGTGTTGGTGTGTGACCATCCTGTGCAATTCAGATTTGTGGGGAGATCACATGTCTTTGTTCTGAACAGTCCACAGTCATGTGTCAGGCAACTGTTCTGTGGTCATGTCCTGGAAATGCTCAGTGTAACTGATGCCTGGAGAAGGGAGCTTTATCTCTGCTGTCTGTCAGGCAGTAGTTTAATAGAGCTATAAAGGCAGGAGTCAAGCAGGTTCCAAGTAAGGGGGCAACCAGGGCTCTCGAGTTCCTTTGTAAAATGGAATAGCTGTGCTCAAACTATATTGTATTGACTATTGCCTCTCAACAGTGTGATGAGAGGTGTGATGCTGTAACTTAAAAATCTTCTGCATCTCTTGTTAGATGAGCCATATTGCTTTCAAACCTTGTGGTGGTATGAATGGTATAACTCATATCCAAATTCATGTGCTGTAACCCACTGAACTAGATGGCATCATAGAAGTATTCAGTTACTCCAAGTTAGAGCAAGAGGAACCTGGACCATGGATCTCTACCTCAACTGATCATGTTTCCAATTCCTGTAAGTGTTTAAGACCATGTAGAAATAGAACTTAATGGAAGGAGAAATGATTTACTTACTGACTTCCTGCCACACCACCGCTGGACTGAATGTAGCAGTTAGAGGTGATGAAATTCTTTATTCCTCTTTTAGGATGATAGAAAAGTTATACTTATTTGTCCTTCCACTGTGTGGGTTTTTACCACAATCCGAAAATAATAATAAAGGATAAAAAATAACAATATCACCTGACTAAAAGAGTTTTAAGAAAGGCATCAGAGACAACTTGTGTGCTTTATTTTCATTGTAGTATCAGTATGAGAAAACAGAAATGTAACTGGTAGAAAACCAATTTATGCCCCTTAAGCAAATGCTGTTCTAGCTTTGGACACCCTTAGGACTCTGCAATAAGAGTTCTTTAATGTGAACAACTGTTGAGTTTTTATTATTAAAAATAATAAATAACATCCTGAAATGTCATTGTGTTTGTCATTTGATGGCTTTACTCCTCTGTTTCTGTTTTGAAGCACAACTGTCATAATATCCAAGCAGGCCCTATACCAAATACAGAACAAGAACTGTATGAAAGTAACTTTATAAGTAGCAGCTGATTAAAATTGAAGCTGTAAAATATGAATGAGAGCTTGAATGCCTCAGTTATGAGTAACACTTTGCATGAGTTCACACTCAAGGAGGTAAGTGTTGTCCTGGTTTTGGCTGGGATAAAGTTTATTTTCTTTTTAGGTGCTGGTACAAGGCTGTGATTTGGATTCAGTGTGGGGATAAATTTAAGATACGGATGTTTTAGTTGTTCCTAAGCTGTGCTTACCCCGAGTCAAAGACTTCTCAGTGTCTCGTGCTCTGCCCCTGAGGAGCTGCACAAGAAGCTGGGAAGAAGCATAGCCAGGAGAGCTGAGCTGAACTGGCTACAGGGATATTCTGTACCATGGAGCATCATGCCCAGGATATAAATTGGGGGAATGGGTCAGGAGGGTCTGATTGCTGCTGGGGGACAGGCAGGGCATTGGTCGGTGGTTGGTGAGCAGCTGTGCTGTGCATCACTTGTTTTTCCTGGGTTTTGTTTTTTCCCATTACAAATGATATCATCAGTAGTAGTAGTAGTAGTATATTTTATTATCATTACTATTATTATATTTTACTTTGTTCCAATTACTAAACTGTTCTTGTCTCAACCCATGAGCTTTTTCCTTTCCTGATTCTCCTCCCCACCCTGTGGCTGTGTGGTACTGAACTGCCAGCTGGGGTTAAACCACGACACTATATATGGAGCAGTATTTCACTTTATCACACAAGTAAAATTTCTTATCTAAGGACATTGATTTTCCATTAACCCCTCCTGGATTTGAAATAAAAGTCTCTCTCTCTTTTTAAAATCACTTCATTTCATAGTGACTGTTTCACGTAACTGTGGTTATCTGATCCTGCATATTAAAGTGCAGGTCTCTCTTGCTTTCAGGAAACTCTTGATTGCATTCCAGAAGTCAGTCATAACAAGAAACATTTCTATATTAAGAGCCTTGTTAGCTGCATGCTGATCTATTCTTCTGCTCTCTAAAAGCTGTTTCTTGCAGTCATTCTGGGACTTCCTAAGGCAGACTTGAATTGATTCTCTTTTCTAGATAAGGTTCAGTGAAAGGTTTTGCAAGCTTGGGGAGTGCACTGAATGGCTGGCAATCCCAAAAAAGCTGCAAGTCAGGACTCATCTCAGGAGATGCTCCTCTCTCTGTAGATGCAAATGTTCTTTTTGTCAGCATGTGTGTGAGTGTAAGTCATGACCTTTCTAAACTCCTGGCACTGTGGTTCTTTCTAACCTCTCTCATCAGCTCTTCAGGTAAACCTTTTGCAGTGGTCAGTGTGGTGCTTTAAAGCTTGCTGAAAATATCTGTGGTGAGTCTCAAAGCTTAGAATGGGAAGTGGCAATGTTCCTTATTAACAGCTTTGTAATATTCAGGAGTCCTGACAGAACAAACCATTAGGAGCTGTCTTCACTTTGGTGACAGCAGAGTAGTTTTCTTGTCTGTTACAGCAGTCCTGGAGCAGCTCTGCTGGTACCCAGCCACTCCATAATAGCAGGACCTTCATGGCTAGCAGTGAGCAGGTGCTTTCCCGTGCTGGGAAAGTTACTTCACAGAAGGTATTCAGTCTGCAGAGTTATAAGGAGGTGATTTACTTTTATCACATGGTGTTTATCCCCAGTCTGGAATGATATTCCATTAATTACTGTGCTTGGGTAAAGACCAAAGCCTGGTAACTGTCTTTAGAAGTAACAGGTTTTTGTCAGTCTTCCTTTCTCTCTCAGATCTTTTATTGCCCTTGCTTTAACGCAGCTCCCGTGGAGTCTGTGCTAGTGGTCTAATTGTACTTGCAGGTGGGAGGAGATCAACAGCAGTTTTTCCATGTGGCCTGACAGTGCTTCAGAAGCAGTATTGGCTTAGAGGTCAGCATTGCAGAACACATTAAGGGTGTTCCCAAGAATTGCAAGTGAACTGACACAGGCATACCCTACAACTATACTTAATGGTCCCCATGAATCAGGCAGAATATATGTGTAAAAATCCTTGACAGCTCTTCTGACTTGTGCAATGTGATATGCAGTTTGTTGCCCTTCAGAAGTAATCCAAAATTGGACTTGACATTACTGCTTTTTGGGCTCTTTTTTACACATTGTCTCTTACAGGACTTCACAGAAACGTCATTGCTTGAAGAAATGTGTTGCTTTCCTCAAATGAGTATCCAAGTCATTTATACTTCTTCTGTTTCTTCTTCTCATTTCTGGTATTTGGAAATGTTGGAACAACTTTCTCATAAGTAGGAGCTGAGACAGGCCTAAAGCCAGCAGAATTCTTAAAATGCCTAAAAGTGAAAATTAAATCTAAATAAAATTGCCATGGTCATTAAAAACTTAACCAAACAACTCTTTCCCATTGCTTTTCCTCATTTCCACTGTTGAGAGAACCCAGTCATTTAAATTTTAGAACAGGTAAGAAACAGCAGAGGAAATCCTTTCCAGCTGCTCTGGCTTGTGCAATAAACACACAGACTTCAGGAGGGAGGAAATAATTTTTTCTCACCTCTGAATCTCTGATTTCTGAGAAACCAGCTTATGCTTTTACTTTTCAGGAAGAGAGAATGAATCCTGGAAGTCTTATTGGATGGAACAGTCCCTTATGCAACAGATGTACTATGTTAATAGAGCTGTTTGGGATTTGCCAAGAGAACTTGTGGCTCTGTAATGTTGCCGTGTTGATGTCAGTGATGTTTCTTCAAACATTGTTTAGCACTGAGGCTCATTGCTAAGGAATGACAACTTGTGCCCATATGGCTTAGAGCTCCTACTCTTAAGGACAGGATAGCTGTGTTCATGCCATCTCTGGGGAACAGCTCCCAGTCTCTGCTCATCCTAAACTATACCTGAGGGTTTCTGGGAAAGTATTAAGTGTCCCAGGCCAGTATCATCCCAGGAAACATTGGGGTGATTTGATAGAAAAAACAACAGAGTTCCAGTGCCTGGACCTCAGTGGCACCACTTAATTTCATGGAGTGGATGGCAGTGGAGAATGGACATTCTTGGAACCAACCATGGCCTTCTTTTCAGAGTATGTGACATCAGGTGAGCTTCAAAGGACTGAAAAATTCCACATGTTTTACTTACCTACTAGTCCCCATCCTTCTGCCTTTTTCACAGTGCTACTTATAGCATTTCCTTTAGAGAAATACAATGTCCGGATGCTCATGCTGAGGGATTCTGCAGGTAGTGTACACCTGTATCTGAACAATTTTGAGGGAGGTTCCATGTACGTAGGTATTTTTTCACCTGACTCCTTGGTTTGCACATTTTAATGGAATATATTGATATACAAATTATGTAAGACTCTTGTATTCAGTAGCTACTAATTGTGACCTTGCTAACTCAATTGAATCAGGCAGCCTGATTTGCTGCTCTGTATCTTCATGGAGTAGAATCACAGACACTGAGGTTGGAACTCGCCTCTGGAGGTCATCTTGTCCAAATCCCTGCTCAGAACAGGGTCGGCTAGAGCAGGTTGTCCAGGGCTGTGTCCTGTCAGTTGTGAGTATCTCCAAGAATGGAAACTCTGCAGCTTTTCTGAACATTTGTTCTAGTGTTCAAGCACGTTCATAATAGAAAAGGTTCTTTACATTTAAATGGAATTTCCTGTTTCAGTTTGTGGCCATTGTCTCTTTACTCCTTCTGTCAGGCATTTACACATGTTGGAAAGCTCTCCCTGAGCCTTCTCGTCACCTGGGTGAGCAATCTCAACTCTCTCAGCCTTTCCATATCTTACAGATGCTCCAATCAATTAATCAACTTCATGGTCCTTTGCAGGACTTGCTCCAGTACGTCCGGGTCTCTCTTGTATTTGGGATTCCAGAACTGGATACAGTATTCCAGATGTGGCCTCACCAGGGTGAAGTAGAGGGAAAGGATCATCTCCCTCGACCTCCTGGAAACGCTCTGCCCTAGTGCAGCCCAGGAGACTGCTGGCCTTCTTTTCTGAAAGGGCACATTGCTGGCTTATGTTCTGCTTGGTATTCACCAGAACCCCAAGTGCTTTTCTTGCTCACTGAACATCAGAAATATTTTTTACACCACAATGTGTGGATTTTATGTGATCTCATCCTTATCATCTAAGTAGTACATGGCTGCTGAGAATAGATAAGAAGTCTTGAGGCCATGACTGGTAGTGCCCATGTCCTGCTGTGTGTTGCAGAAAGAATACTGGCCTGTGCATCTTCAAGGGTCACCAGAAAATTGCTTGGGAGCAGGTAGAAATAACTTGATTTAGATCAGCTTCTTATGCATCTGCGCTGAAGGATTTGTAATTGATACTTCAGTCTATAGACAGCTGTGATCCTGCTTACCATCCAGCTGATTTGATTCTGGGGTATGGACAGGATTTCGTACTGTCAGTGCTTACGTGGTGCCCAACATATGGCTTAACCAGGGAAGCTTTGCAGTCTGAGAAAACTGCAGAAAAGAACTTGTCCTAATGGGAAGAAAACCGAAAAAAACTGATGAAGAAAACCAGGCACAATGTGTATCACAAAGGGAACTCAAAGGAGAACGTTACAGAAGAAATAAAAATGAATTGAGTGAAGAGTATTTACAGATCTGGATATTTGGTTTAGAATTTTAATTATAAACTGGAAGATGAAGTAAATGATTTCTTAGTATCTGTTGTTGCTTTTTGGGTTGTATTGCTGCTATTCAGATCTTACCAGGTGAATATTTTTACTTGCTGGAGTTTCACAAGACACATGTCTACAACCCTGGAAAGAATGTTAAGCCTAAATGTTTATTTATTAGGCAGAAGCTAGAAATTGTGTTTTGTGCATAACCAAAATTACATTTGAAACTAACCCTAAAATGATTTTGCTTTTGTATTGAAGACTGAGTGCAAGCTAATGAATGGAGATGAAGATAAACAATTTAGTACTTGACTGAGGATTGAATTTGTGGCTCAGTGTTAGAAAACATTCTCTAAACTCTTGTGGTTTAGTGAAGTTTTTGCCAGTTTTTACTGATCACAGAATCACAGAACATGCTGAGTAGGAAGGGACCCACAAGGATCATTCAGTCCAACTCCTGGCCCTCCACAGGACTTTCCCCAAGAGTCACACCAAGTGCCTGAGAGTATCATCCAAACGCTTCTTGAACTCTGTCAGGCTTGGTACTGTGACCCTGGGGAGCCTGTTCCAGTGCCCAACAGCTCTCTGGGTGAAGAACCTCTTTCTAATATTCAACCTGAACCTCCCCTGACACAACTTCAGGCCATTCCCTCAGGTCCTTTCACTGGTCATCACAGAGAGGAGATCAGTGCCTGCCCCTCCTCTTCCCCTTCAGAAGAAAGTTGTAACTGCAATGAGGTTTCCCTTCAGTCACCTTTTCTCCAGGTGGAACAGACAAAGTGCCCTCAGTTGCTCCTCATAACGCCTTCCTCTCAAGGCCCTTCATCTTCACTGCCCTCCTTTGGACACTGTTTAACAGGTTAATATCTTTCTTATGTTGCAGTGCCCAAAACTGCAAAAAAATTCAAGGCGAGGCCACCCCAGTGCAGAGCAGAGCAGGACAATCCCCTCCCTTGACCAGCTGGTGATGCTTTGCCTGATACCCCCCAGGACACGGTTGGCCCTTCTGGCTACCAGGGCACTGCTGACTCATATTCAACTTGACATTGACCAGGACCCCCAGGTCCCTTTCCACAGCACTGTTTTCCAGCATCTCATTCCCCAGTCTCTGTGAACATCCAGGGCTGCCCCATCCCAGGAGCAGAATCCGGCACTTTCCCTTGTTGATGGATGTTTTTATTTTCTGTGCTCTTTTGTGTGTGTGTGTAAACTAGTGTTAAAAATGATTTTGTGTATTTGTGTCAGAGCTCTGATACGAGTGAAAGCACCTGTCAGAATAGTCCGTCTTTGCATCAGGAAAGTCTCACCCAAGACTTAACCAGTGTGTCACTGGTACCTAATGCATATTCTGTAAGTAAAAACACTGTGCTTAAGCAGCATGTCATCTGCTCTTTGGGTCTACTTAGAGAATTCGTCTTCAGTATTACCGTAAAAAAATTCTGTGATGATACTTTCCAATCTTCTTCCTCTGTATAAATTATTATATGCAAATTATCCATAAGGTTTATAATACATTTACTAGCCACAGCTTTTGTTTTTCTCTAATCTGATTTTGTTGGTTGATTAGTTGTTTGTTCAATTCATTGCCTCTTTAACAAAAAGACTTAAAGGTGGATCATGTCATGTGTTCAATGTGTCCTCTCCATATACTCTTTCTTAAAAACAAGGTGTAACTGAAAATTCATATGTAATACAGTGCTTTAATGCTTGCTGTTCTCTCTGAAAGGAAAAATTTAATTTATCGTAGAAAGAAAACCCACTGAAGCTATCAGAGAGACAACATAAAATAAAGAAAAAAATTCCCAAAACTATTTGCTGAGGTTTGGGAGTGTACTGGTACTTGTTTTGTTCATATAAATTTCTTTTTCTTCCTTTTACTCTTTCCCACACTTTTTTACCAAGGCCTTTTGGAATGCTGGATCTCACCCCTGAAGTCCTCCTGCCTCCCTCTTGTGCAGACCCGGATAACCTGAGCTCTTCTGAACACTCTCTTCCAAAAACTTCATTTCAAGACCACAAGGACCTGAGAATCACCCATTTCACTGCTAGATGACTCTGATTGTGAATTAGCCTCATTATTTACAGCATGGGGAGTGAAGGCAGTGAAGATGGTGAAGGGTCTTGAGGGGAAGTTGTAGTGTCTGAGGTCACTTGTTCAAGCTGGAAAAGAGGAGACTGAGGGGAGACCTCATTGCAGTTACAACTTCCTTGTGAGGGGAAGAGGAGGGGCAGGCACTGATCTCTTCTCTGTGGGGACCTGTGACAGGACTGAGGGAATAGCCTGAAGTTGTGTCCAGGGAGGTTTAGGTCGGATATTAGAAAAAGGTTTTTCACCCAGAGGATGGTTGGGCACTGAAACAGGCTCCCCAGGGCAGTGGTCACAATACCAAGCCTGACAGAACTCAAGAAGAGTTTGGGTGATACTCTCAGGCTCTTGATGTGACTCTTGGGGAGAGTCCTGTGCAGGGCCAGGAGTTGGACTTGATGATCCTTGCGGGTCCCTTCCAACAGCATTTTCTGTGATTCTGTGATTTAACTAATTTCTTATTTTAATTCGTTTGAGTTTACCTTGCAGTTTTACTGTACTTGTTTCTTGATTTGCCCCTTCCTGATAGGTCAAATCCCATTGGAAATGGCAAAATTATTCTTCCATTTTAAAATGTTGATGAGGTTCCTCTCACAAGCAGCTCTGTGTGTTGCTACAGTCGCTGGAAGCCATCCACTGACCTTAGGCTCAGCTGCAGCTCAAATTAGCCAACTCTGTTTTGTTAATTAGTCCCTAAACTACAAGCTTTAGGAGTATGAGAGTATTTTGAAAAGGTGTTATTATAGCCTTGCTTTGCTCCCAAGCTCTCTTTTAGGAATCTGCTACTGAACAGCCAGAGTGAGTAGCACACACAGATCCCATTATGCCTACCTCAGGAACTAGGTGTGATGATCTCTATTGAAAAGTGAACTTCTGAATTATCACCCAGAACAGGCCCTTGTGTGGATTTTGAAAAAGCCTGTAGGTACCTGAACATCCTATTTCCCTTTTTATTTTAGCCATGAATTTACTTCAGTGCCTGCAGTTGCTTCCTTATGCATGCCCAAAATTATCCCGATCTGAGCAGAAAAGCATAAGGGAAAACAAGTCTGGCTTCCCCTTTGGGCTGAGGGCTTTCAAATCCTGTCTCCAAAATAGCCACCTGCCCAGGGAAGTTGGTGCTTTCCCTGGCATGCAGGAAAGGGAGGGCGATGTAACACCACTGCTGCCAGTGGGACGCACCCCTGAGGACTGGAGTGGGTTCTCTGTGTGTGGTCGTGGAAACAGGCTGGAAGTTGACAGAGGTTTGAGCTCTCGCACCTTGTATACACGTTCCCAAGTGCATTGCAACAAGGTCAGTGCAGCCTTACCTCAGGAGTATTGGGGCCCCCCAGCTTGAAGGAGGAACTGGGCTTCAGCATGTTCCCCTGATAGTTGGAGGATGAGCTGTCTCCCTCTTTTTGGGAGAGCTCCCTTGCACCTAGTTATGGCAGTTATTTTTATAAAGAAGGCCACAAAACATTTTCCTGCCCCTTGTAGTGGAAACTGAGCTTTTATTTTTGCTTGGGAGAATGAGACCCAAAGCCAGAGAGGGGAGCTGGGCTGCATGTTCCGTTTTCACTACAGTGCCGGGCTGCAGCCTCTGATAAGGCTCCTGCATGTTACTGCTGTATCATTATTATGAATAATATTATTATTATTGTTGAGTCAAATGCATAGGGTACAGAAGGCAGAATTTCTAAAGGTCTGGATTCTGTTACAGGGACGAGTTGCTTACAAACTAAGTACAGTAAGTCATTGCTTAGATATCTGGGTTTTTTCTGATCCAAAATGTCTGTTGTCTCACAGTGTTCTACAGGTCAAGTATAAGTATTAAACAGGAGGAATAGGCCAGCAGAATAAAATCCTTATGTCCTGACTCTCCTCACAGCTACAGTAATAAGGGCTGGAAGAAATGCAGAGGAGCTCTGCAATGTATGTTGTGCTACTGAGCCAGCAATGCAGCAACAGATTAGTACCTGTATCTGTAAGACTGTGCATATAATTGACTAGAAGTAGCTTTTACAACAGGAAAATTATCTTCCCCTAGGTAATAAAATGGGCAGCATAAATTGTAAGTTCAGGGCCCATCAGGGGTATTGTGTGCAGCTTGACAGGTGCTAGGCTTCTAATTAAAGCCCACAAAGAGAAATGCTAGAGCAAAGAATGCGTCAGGAGAGATGTGGCTGGTTCATCCTTCAGGTTAGGAGAGTTGAAGCAGTCTACAGTGCTTAACCTATGAGCATACTGCTTTTAATTTTCCATTTTTATTAATATGAATTATTAACATCATGAATATTAACATGAAACCTTTCTCAATTTCATTTTTTATTAAAAAATTGATGGGTGAAGCTGCTATGGGTGTGGAAGAAAGCACCACTGAAAGCTGCTTGCAGATAACAATGTGGAGCAGTAGAGAGCTAGGAGTACAGAACTGGGAAGTGTTTTAATACTGATGTACCTCAGCACTGAGATATGAAAGCTTATTTTAATATTTAATAAAAATTTAATTTTGCTCTTTTTCTTTTAAACAAAGCAATGATTGGAAAATCCTATTAGAAAATTTTAGTTTTCAGATTCTGGTCTGCTGCAACCTCTGATGGCCCACAGACCTTTTGCAATGCAGTACAGTGAGCTGTCTGGTCATGTTATGTTGGTCCTCCTTACTTCCCATGAGTTCGGCATTAAAAGAAACTCAGAAAATGAATTAAGCATGTTTCAAATAGTTCTTCTTTGTGTAGGGTTTTGCCTAAATGCTTTATGGCACTTAGGGTAATCAGGAGGAAGAAGGGATGGCTTTCCCAGCATCGCGGAATGAGTGAGATGGCTCCTGAGATCGCTTTCTGAGGTGTGAGTGTGGTGGTTGACCTTGACTGCTGCCCAACAAGCTGCTCTATCACTCCTCTCTTCAGCAAAGTGGGGGAAGAAAAGAAGATGGAAAAAAACTAGGCAGTTTACTAAAGTAAAAGGTAATGCTCAAGCAAAGAAAAAACCCAAAAGATTTTATTCTCTACTTCCCACAAGCAAGTGATGTCCCCTGATTCCTGGGAAGCAGGGCTCCAGCACATGTAGCAGTTGCTCTGGAAGGCAAATGGTTTAAAATAGTGGATACCCTCCCTTCCTTTTTCTTAGCTTTTATATCTGAGCAGATGTCATATGATGTGGAATATGCCTTTGGTTAGTTTGGGTCAGCTGTCCTGGTTATGTGCCCTCCCAAGGTTTTGCCCACCCCAGGCCTGCTGGTGTGGGGGAAAATGTTGCAGAGACAGTCTGGGTGCCGTGGGAGCGCTGCTCAGCAGTAGCCAAATCACTGGTGTGTTCTCTAGGTACAGCACATCTCTATGGGGACTGCTGTGGTGAAAATGAACTCCATCTCAGCCAGACCCAACACAGGAAAACCATGAAAAATTTACATATAAATGGATCGTTTTTCTGCATCCTTCCTTGTATTTCATACTGAAGAATCGTTTCCTTGTTATGTATTTAGTGGCATAGCACCTTTGGCTTATTGTTTGGATTGATTAGTAGCAAATTAGAGCAAGCAGCAATATTGACTGACAGTTTCTGTCCTGTGCATGGGGGAGGCAGGCTAACAGGCCTTGGTCTTCAGCCACATCAGTGTTTCAAACCAGTGCAGTTTAGAGCTTAGTGGGTACATTTGTCTGAGATGGGAGCAGATATTCTTCCTCACTTAATTAAATGGTAGCTTTTGTTGAGTTCACTTGTGTGCTTCACAGAGCTTGTCCCCTTTTCTGGGTACACACACCAGTTCCATTCTAGGCAGAACTCCGGAACCTCCTTTGCTTTAGAAATATCAGTAGCTAAGACAGTCTCTAGCAATATCAGTAGGTACGATAGATAGCCTTCTGTGTGATTTCAGGGATTTCCCAGTTCCAGTTGGGTTGGGCACTCAAGAATGAGTGTTGGGTTTGTTTTGTGTGCATGTGTGTATGTTTATTTTTCTTGTGGTAGTAAATGATCCTTTTTTTCTGGAAGAAATCTGATTTTTGTGAGGTCTACCATTGGGAGTTACAGGAAAGGCTCTTGTTTGAATTTGCTGTAAAGACTTCAATCAATTCTAATGCTTTCCAAATTGTCTCCCTTTCCTGCTCTGTGTAGAAGCTGTATATTATAATGTATGAATGTATGTTTACTCCTGAATAAATTAACAGGAGTTTTGCCAGCAGGCATGATCTAATGTGATTTTTTTTAATTAACAAAGAAATGGGGTATATAATGCATAATGGGTTGCACACTGAGCAACATTAGATTAACTAGGAATAGAAGAATTGTGGGTCCTGCTGATGGTGGACAAAATCAAAGGTGTTGACAGATTCACTTACTCCTTTACACACAAAAAAGACCTTGAGGTTGTTTATTTGGATAGGGGAACCATAAATCTAGCACACAGATACCAACAAACAATAGTCCTGGATTTTGTTTCTTAAAAAGTACGATGTGCAATATAATAGAAGATCATTATTGTATGTCTGTATATATTTATATACATAGTTATAGGTAATATGTAATTTTGTATGTCCAGGAAGAAGGTTGGCAAATGTATATACAACAAACAATGTGGATTTATAGACTGCCTGCTAAAGGTTTACATTTATCCTTAATTTACTTTGTGGGTCCTATCAGGTCCTTCCTGAGAGCACTAAAAATGGTTGTCTCACATTTTACAGTACACTTGAAAAGTGGTGTAATATGATTTGTGCCTGAATTTATACTTCAGAGGGGAATTCAAGTTATTACTATTTCCTCCTATTACAATCATCAGGTCCTGAATATGTTCATCTGAAAAACAGGACTGTCTAACAGTCTTTTACTCAAGACTTGTAAGGAATCAATATAGTTCCCATCAGTACAGTAAATTACTAACTGAACTACTTCCAGTAATCATGATGCACAGTCTCTCATTAACCCCTTCTCTTCTCTCTATTGAGATTTGTATTCTAATTTTGTCTCAGAATAAAGTTATTTTGGAATGTATCTGTAAATCATTAGACACTAGAGTACCTAATTCAAAATTTGATGGCTAAGGCTGTTATGTATCTGTAACAATTCTGTTTAATCTTTATTGATGATCTAGACAAAAGGATTGAGGGTGCTCTCGGTAAGTTTGCAGACAACACCAAGTTGGGTAGGAGTTGGGTAGGAGTGTTGATCCTCTGGAGGGCAGGAAGGCTCTACAGAGGGATCTGGACCAAGCCCAAATGTATGAAGTTCAACAAGGCAAAATGCCAGGTTCTGCAGTTGGGTCACAACAACCCCACCAGGGAAGATTTAGATTGGATATTAGGAAAAAATTCTTCACAGAAAGGGTTGTCAACCATTGGAACAGGCTGCACAGGGAAGTGATGAAGTCACCATCTTTGGAGATGTTTATAAGATGTGTAGATGTGGCACTTAGAGACATGGTTTAGTGGTGGACTTGTCAGTGCTGGGTTCATGGTTGGACTTGATGATCCTTTGAGGTTTTTTCCAACCTAAGTAATTCAATGATTCCATGATATAAGGATGTGTGGTGCTCCCACACAATTAAATGCTTCTTTGAAAATGTGTGGGTGAGCCAAGAACTAGGAATTGTTTGCTTTATTTATGGGAGGGGTTGGGAGTCAGGAGGCTCTCACTTCTGGAGAAGGATTTTTACCTTCAGCATTAATTTTCAAGATACTTGGACTCTTTCGAGCTGCTTGGCCAGAAGAAAGTATCTACCAGGGAGAGAGTAAGGGTACTTTTAAAATGTAGTTCCTAAAATGAGTATTTCAAGGTCCATGCTCTGCCTTTCAGCATTTTTACATGACTTCCCCATTATTTCAGGTTTGTTGGTTTTATTCAATAGCTTAAATCCAACATTGTTGTGTCTGAGCTAATAGACATGCTTGAGCCTGTGTAGCAGGGCATAGGAGCCCCCAGAGCAGTGATGGCTGTGGAGAAACAGCTGGGGGTAGCTAGCTGGGAGACATCCTTGGAAAGAGCCAAGGACAAACTGAATGTGAGAAAGACATCTCCTAACCTGGTGCAATTTCAGAGACCATCAGTGAACAGGAGATGTATAGCTCAAAGGACTGTGCCAAAATTAAGATAATAGAAAATGACAGTGGTATTTGGTGGAATATGGAGGGAATTGGGAAAGGCTGCACTAAGGTGACAAGAAGTTGTACTAAACCAAATAATCTGAGTTAAATAGCTTCACAAAGGCAACACTGATATCTTAATCAGTTCATCAGAAACAGACAAATTGAGAGACAAAGTCATGTCTTGGTTGTTGCTGATTATGTATTTGATAATGCAGCTAAGTTAAAGATTATGTTGAATCACTTTTCTTTTGTATCCTGTTACTGCTCATGGTTCTGAAGTGTGGAAGAAGGACAGACTCGTGCAAGAGAACTGTGACCTGAGAGGGTTTTTTGGAAATATACCCATTTTATTGTAGATCTATTGGCATCAGTAACAATAGTCATTGCTTCCTCTTAGTCCTTAGTCCTCTTATAGAACTATAAACAGATATGATGTTGAGACAAATGATGCAGATAATATTCAGAAAGTGCCTTTGTTTACACAGCTGCTTTTTGGAGTTTGATCAGACATTTATTGACCAGTATGACAGTGTTTTCTTTGAGAAACTTTTTTAGAGAGCTGGTCTTATCCAGATCCAGCAAATAATGAATGAGAAAAAGCCAGAGAATCATCTTTGATGATGTTAACAAATAAAAGCATCTCCAAAGCTAACTTGATACATGAGAATATGCCTTCCTATGCTTTCCTGTGCTTCCACTGGAGACATACTGGAGTCATGTGCTTCTGCTATTCATGTGTCTTAGCAGAAAGTAAATCCTGCAGCTTCATGCTGGTTTGCTACTTTTTTAAACAGGATGAGAAAGCACAAGAATGCTAGATCTGATGTTGGAGAACTTCCTCAGTTGTTTTCTGATATTCATCAAGGTTAAATAGTCTCTTTTGCTCCTCCTGGTGCCTATCATTAGAAACTATTTTTCCTTCTGCTTTATTTCTGTATCAGTATCCCTTATGTCTTCTGTCTGTTTAAACTGATCGCCAGCTGAGAGTTGCTCATTGTGTCAGAAGTACCAGGCAGCTACCAATAGCAATTTTGGGAGCTAAATCTCCTTTGCCTAGGCTGGGAGCTGCCATTATGCTGGCAGTGGATCAGTAATGTATTTGCTGTTATGGTAGGTCTGATGAAAAATCCATCCATTTTTACTTTTAAAGCAAGTAAGTCTTCCTGATTAGTGACATACCGGATACCTTCAGTGGGGCAAAGAGAGTGGTAATGCAAGCTGCAGTTTACCAAGAGTCTGCATTAGTCTTAGGGCTAAAATTGTTAGTAAGACAAACCAGATCTAACTGCTTTTGCACGAAAAGCTGTGGATTTGCCACAAAGCGGTTGATGACAAAGTGACTGATTTGTCTGGTTGACTAGGGATGAGACAGGCATGAGAAGGAGAGATGTGCTCTTCAATTCTTGTGTAGAGAGCAGAAAATATAGGACTGTAGAAGATCTGATGGGTTATCAAGAAAAGCATCATGAAATCATATCAAGTTTGCTGAAACTTGGATTGATTTCTGGTTTATGCTGCTTCTTTTACAAGATGTTTCTGAATCCATCATCCTCAATTGTATTTATATCCATTTGTTCACTCTTCAAGTCAGTTCCCAAGTTTATTAGTTCTTCTCTTTTCCCTGTGTTCATCTCCCTCCATTGCCATCATGAGGCCATGGACGTTCTGTAGGTGACTGTTCTTTTTCTCATCTCCTCTCCTAATTTCTCCATGCCTCACTATGAAGTCATAGACTCACTCTCTGCCCATTCTTGTTTGCATTCTTTCCTGAGTATGTGATGAGAGTTTTATCCTTGTGTCTCACCAGCACCTGAATGGTGATGGTAATGTCTGTGTCTCTGTCATGGAAATTTCTTACTTTGATATGTCCAGCAAGGCTTGTTTTTAAGAACTGAAGTGAAGCCAATATTCAGCCTATTTAAGCAAGAGGAAAGCTGTGATCAGACTATTTCAAGTAAACAAAAAAGCAACATGTTTGAAAAACCAGAGAAGCACAGTGTTATCCATTAATTAAGAATAAAATGACATTTGCAGTATTTAAGTATAAAAGATGAAAAAGTTTTCATCTTGCATAATTTAGGGGCTTAGGGCAACTCATGTTCCTGTTTTTTCAGGTTTTCTAGGTTTGTCAGCTGAATCCATCAGAAATATGACCAGAAGGCATATGACTGAAGTTTACAGATCATAGAATCAACAGCTGAATGTTGAACTGTTAACCAAAACCTGCAATGCAAGACCTAGCAAACACTGGAAACAATTAGTAGGAAATCAATATAAGACAGAACAAAAATGGGCAGTGAGCTTCTGGAATTTGCTACCCCAGCAGGCTACAGAAGCAGACAGTATCAGGAAGATCAAAAAAAGAAATGTAGGGACATCAGGACAATAAGCAGGTGTTAAAATTATGTGCTCTCTAATATCACTAGCATAACAGTACTGGATGTTGCTGTGGGTGGTACAAAGGCAATGACTTCAGAAAGTAGCCCTCCCAATAGCTCTGCCAGAATGCATCTCCTACTGACACTCTGAACACAGGGCTGGGTTCTGGCATTAGGTTGGTCTGGCATTAGGGCCTTTTTAAGTGTCCTTGGAATCTCCACTGTGCTCTTCATTTCCTGGGTTCTGTGCCCCATGGTAAGTAAACTGAACATCTTGTCTTGATAATCAGATACACCTATCGTATTGTACTCAGGAGACAAGATCACCTTTTTTGGCCATACTTTACACACACATCATTTGTTCTCGCTAGTGGTTTATAATTTTCATCCATTTTAGATTACTCATAGTTTTCTTCAGTGTTTTGTGTGAGATCAGCCTCTTACTAACTATCTGCTCTCATTTCCCTGTATTCCTTTGGTTCTTTCTACATGTTTAATAAGTCCTTTCTTACCTGTCCATTCTCCTGCATCACAAGTGTTCATTCAAGGCTTCTTGCGAGGTGTCCCTCTGTGTGTCTGTGAACTGGCAGCTGGGTGAAGAACAATAGGCTATACCAGTGCAGGGAGGTACAAGCATTTCTGATTAGGTACAGCAGACTGTGCCCTGTTCCTTGCTCTAGGGCCAGTGCCAGCCTCACTGGACTAATGCTTATATTCATGCTAATCTTCTGTGGCATGCAATGTTTCTCCCTCCCTTCAAATTTTCATCTAGTCCCAGCCTGATCAAATGAGATCTGCAGCAGCTAAGTCATATTAGAAAAAATTAGGCCATCAATCCATTATTAAGCTGGAAAGTGTTTTATATTTTGTATCTGCCCTCAGGGTGTCTTCAAACATTCCACTGCTGATCTGCCCTGAGTATGAGGGCTGGAGTTTATGTGCTAAAAGATGTGTACAGATAATGAGGGAGTTGTGAGGGTTTGTGTAAAACACTGGGTTTCCAGCCTTGCAACTAGCTAGAGCCAAGGCCTAAGTGTTTGTCACTGCAATCTTTATGGTTCTGTTGGTCAAGGTGCTTTTGAAAAAAAATGTCCTGTTCTCTATTAGGCAGGTAGCTGCTACATCTAAGAGGTAGTGCCAGTTTTGTAGCATTGGGAAGTTTTTCTGCGGTGGTAGTCAAGTTACTTCTGCTTGTGTCTGAGCAAAGACCAGTGAACACTTTTAGAAAATGTTACTTTTGTCACATGTTCTACTCTTGACAATATATTCTATCCAGCACTCTCTGAAAATTAAAAATCTATCCTGAATTTTTACTGTATAGCTGTCTCTCTGTTTTAACCACAATGCTTGGCAAAAATGACCATCTTTTATGTATTTTTCTTAATTTCCTTTGTTAATCTTAGCTTTTTCAAAGAAAATAGATCTTTAGATTGAGATCCTTCACACAGGTTATTTCACAGGACAGATGATGTTGGAAGGTACCTCTAATCATCTAATCCAACCTCCTACTCAAAGCAAGGTCAAGTACAGCTGAGGACCTTGTCAGACAGGTTTTCAAGGCTTCCAAAGACAGGGATTCTACAAATTCTCTGGACAATCCATTTCAATGTTCAATAACACAGAGTTCTTAGCACCAACTGATAATTCTTTCAGATATGTACAGTACAGGAAGCAAGACAGTGATGCATCCAAAATCATTAGCTGATTGTCAGGATCTTGGTAACTAATTGGCTTTGGTAACTGATCCAGGCATAGCAGTATCTTTTCAAAGAACATGATCTACTATCAGAATGAAAAATTATTCCAGTTCTGGCTTGGATGTTGTTTTTCTAAGTGCTGAGGGGAAAGAAGGTATGGGGAGGATTGAATTTTCACACTTCAGATCACTTATTGCATTCTTGACATGCCACATTTGGATGTTTGCTTTCTTGCCTCATCACTGCCTCAACATGTCACTTTGGATTTGGTGCAAGAAAGAGTTAATTTAAGACAACTTGTGCAAGCTGCTGCAGATAGTATGAGTCAAAGACAATTTTTTCCAATGGCATTGTGCTTTGAGCCTAAGCTGCAGAGGAACTGGCATGCCAAGGGTTGAAAATAGATGTCTCTGTTTTATGCACACTCAACTTTCAAAAGCAGCGACTGGGGTAGAAAACCAATTTGAATATGAAATAAGAGCTGCCCAGAGGAAGGAAAGAGTAATGACTATCCCTGGCCAAAAAGAGGTGTAGGGCACTGGATAAGTTGCATGGCCTCTGTCTGTCCTTTCATATTTCTGTTGCTGACTCCCTGCCCTAAGATGACATGTGTGTTGCCACTCTTTAAATTGATGACTTGTTTTTTTATTTGCTTTCAGTTGCAAGATTGACATTACAGACCACACTCCTGAACTGTTATGCATCCTTTATAAATTGCTTTAAGATGTTTTAGTGAGATAAGACAAATAAAAATTGAAGTAATTATTGCTGCCTTTATCACCAGGGGAATTGGACAGCTGGCATTGATCTGTAAGAGACTAATTTCCATATTTTGTTATTACATTAACCCTTAGAATTCTTCTTGTTTATGATTTCAAAGAAATTTTTCCTAATCAAAAGGTCATCTTCTGTAGTATGTAGAGCTTGAGAGACACAGAAGGGCAGAAGATCTATGAACACTGTCATTTTTATCTGATCAATAACATCTTGCTTTATTAATAGTAATATCCCAGTATTTTACATTGCATCATATCAAGATTTTACTAACCACTTCAGAGAACTGCTTGTGAATGAAATCTAGCAGTTAGTGAAGGGCATACCCCTAACTGCTTGGTTTGGGGCAAAAATTATGCACCCCTTTTAACTCTTGGCATTTATCTTAAAGTTTTTAAGTAAATAATTATAAAAATTCTGTACTCATTGCTGTTTTGTAAGGAAAGAGATTGAATAAGGGCCTTATCTTGCTGTGTTGAGTAATACTTTCTGATGAGCTAAATTGTACCATTCATCCAAAAGCCACAGTAATGGTAGCACAGAGACTGCTGTGTTGCAGAGGGAATAACTTACTCTTTGCTATCTTCTTCTGGTTTCAGAATAAAACTTGAGAAATCAAAGAAGGAATTTTTAACAGTTAAAAAGAATTGGAGAAGATAAAAAGTTGAATTTGTTTAAAAAAGTGTACCAAACAACATGTCATTTTCAAGGTAGAATCAATGTAGCTCCAGTTTGATTTGTTGGTATTGGCCAGGGCACCTTTAGATAACAAGTGTAAGTATTGGGAATCAAGAGTCAGTGGAGGGCTACTAAGAGACTCCTCTCTTGGTAAAATAGTGCAGTGATGAAGACCAAAGAAAGTAAGTTTTGGTTTTCTTCCTAAGGTAAAGCTCTGTTTGATGCTTTGTTTCTCTGCTTGGTCCAAATACTTCCTTAGTATTGGCTCAGCCAGTGTACAGCCTTCCTCCTGTTTATTTATAGCATAGTGATGCCCAAAAGATGGAGTCAGAGTTCCACAAGCAAAATATGGGGAATGTAGATTGTTTGATTTTTTAACATCTACAATCTGCCTTGGACTCTGGTTCAACGTTAACCTAATAGTAAAGATAAGTCACAAACTGGGAGTGATTGCCTGCAAAGACCATAGGCTCCTTATAGATGAGCAGATGCCTTTTTATAGTTGGACAAAATATTTTTCACGAATGATTCAGATATAATTGATAGAAATCTCTGGCTTTTTTTTTTTATTGTTTTGCTGTGATAATTTACTGTTGAGAGGGATTTGGAAGGCTGAACCATTAAGTACAGAACCATATTGGGAAATGGTGCTGTTACACTATAGATATATCTGAATTGCAACAATATTCATCCTTGGTATATCTTAAATTGATTTAATTTGTGAAGTCCACTGTTATTGGTTTCTTGACAGTAATACAGATAATTGAATAGAGATGAGGGTCTTCTTAGGCACCTGTGTCAATTGTGTACTTACAGGGGATACCCTGCCTGTGGGAAACCAACTGACACTGAAGAACAACAATTGGTTGTCCCAAAGGGCACAAGATACCTATTTTAAATGCCTCTATCTCTCAAAAAACACCAAAACAATACAGAAAATTAAAAGAAAAGGCAGGAGTGGTGCACAGATCTCTAACAGTAAGGAAGTACCTCACTGATGAAACAGATCTGCTCAGACTGAGGTATGTCAGGGCTGAGGATTTTTTCTGTAGGAAATTATAGTGTCAGAATGAGACTATTGCATTAATGGAAATCCCTGATTTTTTCATTGTATCTTTTGCACCCAGGCCGTGCTTTGCTGAGACTTACTGACAAAAAGCTTGAACGAATGGGCATTGCCCAGGAAAGCCTGCGACAGCACATCCTGCAGCAAGTCCTTCAGCTGAAGGTGAGAGAAGAAGTCCGAAACCTCCAGCTGCTTACACAAGGTATGAAAAACAATTTTGATACAGACAGTTTCTGAGATCAGGTCAGAGACATTTGCCTGAGGGCATAAAAGGTGACTTGACATTCTCCCGCAAGAAATGATGCGTGAAAATGTCTCATAGATTCCACATGCTTTCCAAGGGGGTAACCAAAGGTAAAATAATGCACAAATAAATTGAGATGTTCAGCTGCCTGTTTTGCATGATGATAGTCTTACTTAACTGTCTGCTTACTAAGATGAAAGTAATTTCATATAAAGGGCACAGGTAGTGAACATGCTGTCTTTAAAAACATTGTACAGTTTGCATTAATTGTTTACTTTCAGTGTTAGATAAAAAGTAATTTCTGTAACCTGTTTTATGGTAAGAACTGTCAGTGGAAAATTACCTGTTAGACTGGTTTTTTGCAGAGAACCGATTCCTTCTTCAGGAAGGAGTAATTTTATTGACTTGAATAGAGTTGCTTGTAACATATGCTGCTAAGAAAATAGAAAACTGGGCTCAGTATGAAGTCTAGACTAGAAGACAGGGAAGGAGAAGTAACAAAAAGGTTGTATATATTTTCCAAATGAGGTTAAGATGTTTTATGATGACTTGTGTTGCTAGCTCTCTATAAAGGCTTTTAAATGGCTGTGGTAACATGGAAGAAAAGCAATTATTATGGTAATAATGTAAAGGAACATTTACAGATCCTCTACTATATATCTGCAGTACTTTCTCAATGTTAATTGTTGTTTGGTAGTCCAGTGAGATAGCATAAACCACATACTTCTGTGGTGTTTTGGTTCCATGCCCATTATATGTCACATCATATGAAAAAAATAGAGTTCTCCAGAACATGCAGTTTATTTTTAACAAAATGTCCTTCACACATGACATTATGTTCCTAATTAAGCCTTGCTCACTGTGTTTGGGGAAAAACTCTCTGATTAGTTGAGTAAGCTGCATTTTATCTGAAAGAGCTGGTGTCTCAGTTGAATTGTTTCTTCAGGCTTGGTGTCTTGTGGATTGTGATGAAGAGTTCTAGGGCTCCTTCATCTTGCCATGAGCTGTAAATATGAGCTCACCTCATCTTATGTCATGTCAAAGGCAGTAACCTGCTGAAGCATAAATGTCCTCCGCAGATGTTTAGAACTGTTCTGTTTCCATTCATCCCTTATTCCTTCTCTTCAGGGTTGGCCAGGTTCTCTCTTCCCCTGCATCCGGAGGGTTTGATGGACTGTGAAGTTCTGGTCACCCACCAGCACTGTTACAGGCCTGCTTATGAAAGTTGGGATTTGACTGATATGGGACAATGAAAACCCACTAGCTATAAATTTGGATCAATTGATCACTGCAGTCCAGATAAACCAGTATTTGGCATTGAGAACTACGTGTTTCCTGGCTTCTCAGGCTTTATTGTTCCTATCTGGTTCTCCTATGGACACATCAACTGGTGCATGATTTATGATCAAGTCAGACAGTGGTGACTGCTGTTTCAGGGAGTTTGGGGCATCTAAGATCTATTCCTTGCTCATGCTGTGGAGGATACAAATTTGGACTTTGGTAAGAGGATGCTGGATGATGAAGGACAGGCTAGGGATAGATGTATGGATGAGTGTTTAATGTAGTCTCTCTCTTCCATGTAGAGGGAACATTGTTATTAAGTTTGATCCCATAAAAGCAAGCCATCATATGCTTTATGAAGGGAAGTACAAGCTTAACAAAAAGCTGGTGGTCTGCAGCTCTAGCTGTCTTCCCCCACAGTGGTTCTGGCCATTGCACTGCACTTCAGTGTCTCTCCAGTATATCCTTGGTGAAATTGCTTGAACTGAGAATTCCTGTCAAAAGAATTTATTCTTCTCTTTGTAGTTTGTTATAGCTTAGCCACGAGAGCAAGTACCCACAGCTGGTAACAGCGTAGGTCAGTTAAGAGAGGCAAAACACGCTGCATTCAGAGCTATGTTTTTTAGGGCTGGGTGGCCACTGCCGTGACCACCAGCCACAAGAGCTGTGTTTCAGAGCTCAGCTGGGAATGGCTGGGTGAGGGAGCATGAGCAACCTGTCCTTGACGGGAAGAAAATAGTACAAAACAATACAAATATCATTTCAATAAACAAATCCATGAATAGATCTCATGGATTGTAAAACCTCTTGTCTGAAAGTCAGAAGCCAGCAACCTTCATGTGCTATTGGTCCACCAAGGGTAGTATAAGAGCAGGCACCTCTCAAGTGTATAAAAATAGAGTAAGTAGAGTGTTTTAAAACTTTTTTTTAAAAAAAAACTAGAGGAACCAAAATTGTGGTTACTTTCATCTTCTTAAATAGAGGTGAAGTTATGGGGCAGAACAGCAGTTTATAAGAACATTCCTCTGTGCAGCAAAGCTGTGTTAATTGTATGATTCCAGAGTAGGGGGACAGTGAAGTGACAGGATGACAGCAATATTCCTGCCCCTTATTGCTTCATTTACCCCAAGTTGAAGTGTGTGTCTGTTGGAAATACTTGCTTAAAAGTACTAGGGTTAGGATGTTATTTCTCAACTGCAGTGCAGTCTGTAAAGCTGTTTGTGTGTCAGTTGTTCTCCAAAACTGATTGTGTCCCCTTTCCTAGTTTCTTCAGACTGTGTCCACTCATATTCTTCTTATGATGTATATATTCCTAATCCAGGTTGTTACTGGAATAGGTTTCCATAAGTGGTTTTTTGTTTTGGAGAACACTTGGAGAACATTTTTTTCTCTGAAAAGCAGTTTCTGCCTTCTGGAAATCCCAGTTACAAAGTGCAGGTCACGCTGTAGCTCTTGCTCACTGTGCTTTACTGTCCTCTAAAAAGTCCTCCAAAAAGAGGGGGGAAAAAATTCCTCTGTCTCTCAGTGCACAGCTCAGGAGATTGTTAGGTGAAAGAAGCCATTAAAACCCATTTCTGAACTAATGTAACACACAAGCTGGGTTGCAAGCAATGAGGTCCTAATTCAGAGCCCATTGATGTCAGCAAAAAGACTTCTACTGACTTTAGTTCATACCCCAGTTGAAACTGGAGCAAGCAGGGCAAATTTTTTAGAAGCATTATATAATTCTTACCAGATATTTTAAGTGGTTTTGTATTCTGTTGTCTGCAGAGAAAGTTAAACTCATTTTAAAAACGCAATAGCATTCTTTTCTATTCCTACTGCAGAAAATGACTTAAAACTGTTTTATTCTTCTTCATTCAAGTCACCATCCAGTCTGTTTTGGGGATCTTAAAGCCAGAATAGTACATGATTGTGTTTGAAGTCTTGTCTTTAGTTTTAGGAAGACTTTTCTTTGGAGCAAGAACTGTCTGACTGAGGCTATTATTGGCAGAAACGCTATTCCAGCCTCCAGTAGGATAGAAGGGCACAGGCCTATCTACTGATCTGTGCTTTTTTTTCCTAGACTTAGTGATGTTGAGGAACTAATTTGACAAAATATCTTCCAATGTCTCTTGGGGAGAGCTGCACACTGTTGGAAACACCATTATTATACTGTTATCACTGTAAGCCCGAGTTGAAAGATCTTTTTTTAAAAAAAAAAGCCTTACATAACTACACAGAGAAGGAAGAAGTTATTTTGAGATTTCTCAATGCAAGTCCTGCTTTGGGCTAACATAGAAGAGACTGTCCTCAAAATGGTAGAGCAGTGCTGTGTGATTCTGAGCAAAGTATCCACAGACAGCAATCTGCTCAAAGGGCTCAGCTGAAGAAGCATTTTTGGATTTGGTCTATATGATATCTGCATTTTAAGATGATGCTGGGCCCCTAAGCTCCTCTGTGAGTTTCATGTAGGGCAAAGTGCCTCCATGAATATATTACCAGGCCATTATTTCTCCTGCGAGCAAAATGTGTTAGAATAAAGCTTTGTGCTCCATTGAAAATCATCTCAGCAGTTGATACCTGTTGAAATTATTTCCTCAGTAAGTTTTCTGCTCACCCTGCACTGACACTCTGCTGCAGAAATACATATGTGCCCAGTGGTAGTCACAATAAGTTCCATCCATCCTTCCATCCTTCCTTCCATCCTTCCATCCTTCCT
>VXAY01006273.1:136452-198797 GCA_013399855.1 Oxyruncus cristatus
CCTCCCTCCCTCCCTTCCTTCCTTCCTTCCTTCCTTCCTTCCTTCCTTCCTTCCTTCCTTCCTTCCTTCCTCCCTTCCACCCTTCCTCCCTCCCTCCCTTCCATTCAAAACCTGTCAAGGTAACCCTAGCACTGTATTCTTCCAGGAAGGGAACTCAAGGACCATCAAAGTTGCATCTCAATTTCCTCTAAGCTCAGGAGCAATGCCTCCCAATACAGAGGAAGTCAGACGTGAACCTGTTGGAGTACAGGTGAGGGCCATGAAGATGATCAGATGGGTGGAGCACCTCTTCTGTGAAGACAGGCTGAGAGAGNATAACCTTCACAGAGCTCACTGTGAAAAGCAGGTTATTTCAAGCTAGCTTGCTTGCCCAATCAATTTGAAACTTCCTTAACTGCAAAAAACCTGAACTAGAGAACTCTTTTCAACTCCATACTAGCTTCCTGAGATAAAACCAGAAAAATCACACCAAGCAAAATATATCGGTCTCCCCACCCCCTGACTTTTTCATAGAAACACATCTCCATCCTCAACAGTCTTGTAATGTTTCATTCACACAGTGAGCTGTGTACATAGTAAGTATTTATAGGGAGATAATCTGCAAAAAAATCTAAAAAAAGGCAGAGCTTACTACACAGTTCCACCAATGTTACAAACATTTCAAGATCACACACATGCATATCTCTAAGTTTTGGACTACATACTGAAATTCTGAAATATTTTTACTGAAATTCTTATGCTACTTTAATTGAAAGTCTTGTTTGATAGTCAAATGTTTTAAGAGAGGAGAAGGGAAGGAAGTCAAGGAAAGGAGACAAGAGGTCTGCATGGATGAATTAGGAGCTCCTAACAAATCTGAAACATGAAAATGAAGAGACATCAGCAGGGAAAGGTGATCCAGGAGGAATACGGAAAAAGTGCCTGAGTGTGCAGGGAAATGATTAGGACAGCCAAAGCCCAGCTGGAGTTGAAGAAGAGCTTCAACAGCAAAAGAAAGACTATGAAAAATGCATGGTCACTGCTGAATGGGGACGGGGACCTGGTGACAGAATACATTCAAAAAGTCACAGTATAGCAGAATGGTTAGGTTTGGAAGGAACCTCTGGAGATCATCTAGTCCAAACTCATTCCTGACTGGAACCATCTTTGGAAAGACAAATGCAAGTCTTGCTCCAGCATAATTTTCTTCCTCAAGACATTACTTCTTGAAGAAAAACTAGAATATAGTACAGAAAGATCAGGTTTGTAGTAGTCTGCCTCCCCAGGTCATTCAAGAGTAGACACAGAAGCTTGTCTCGCTTCCAATTTTTACATTAAGGTTGAATCAAGGTGCCAGATTGGATGTGGGATGTTAAGGGCTGAATGCTATATGAGGCCTAGACTTCTGTCCTTCCTTCCTTCCTTCCTTCTTTACTTCCTCCCTCCCTCCCTCCTTCCCTCCTTACCTCCTTCCCTCCTTCCTTCCCTCCTTACCTCCTTCCTTCCTTCCCATTTCCAACATACTTCCATTCAAAACCTCTCAAGGTAACCCTAGCACTGTATTCTTCCAGGAAGGGAACTCAAGGACCATCAAAGTTGCATCTCAATTTCCTCTAAGCTCAGGAGCAATGCCTCCCAATACAGAGGAAGTCAGACGTGAACCTGTTGGAGTACAGGTGAGGGCCATGAAGATGATCAGATGGGTGGAGCACCTCTTCTGTGAAGACAGGCTGAGAGAGTTGGGCTTTTTCAGCCTGGAAAAGAGAAGGCTCTGGGAAGACCCTATAGCAGCCTTCTAGTAACCAGAGGGGACCTACAAGGAGCTGCACAGGGCCTTTTTAGGGACACATGGTGATAAGGCAAGGGCCAATGGCTTCAAAAGGGAAGAGAGTAGGTTTAGATAGGACACAAGGAAGAAATTCTTTACTGTGAGGGTGGTGAGGCCTTGGTACAGGTTGCCCAGAGAGCTGTGGCTGTCCCATCCCCGGAAGTGTTCAAGGCCAGGTTAGATGGGGCTTTGACCAACCTGGTCTAGTGCAAGATGTTCTTGCCTACGTCAGGAGTGTTGGATCTAGATGATCTTTAAGATTCCTTCCAACCCAAAGCGTTCTATGATTCTATGACTCTGAGCAAAGAACAAGTAAGAGCCATTTATTCTGGTAATGGATCATTCACTGGGTTTTAGAGGAACTTTTTAACAGAAACATTGCCTTCAGGGTGTGTGTAGTGAGTAAGTCAGGACCATGAAACTCTCCCTAGCCAAAGTGTTTTGCAAGGATTTTGACAGCATTATCAGCCTCTTAATACTAAAGGCAGGCTTCATGAAAGTTTGGGCTGTTTGGCACTGAACTCTCCCAGTCTGTCAGAAATGTGATGCTATTTCCTGTTCACCTTATCCACTTTTTCCTTCTGAATCTAAAGTTGGGAGGAACCTGAGCACTGTCATTCCAGCTTACATCACTGCATGTGAAATTTGTTGTCATTTTCCATAATCAAAGCTTTAAAGTACTAGACTCACTCCCATCTTCTGAATTCCCATATATCAAGACCTTCCCTGCTGTGGTGGCTCCAGTACACAGCACGAATGATTTGGAGTTACACACCTGCTTGAAAAGGGACTTGAGTGGTCAGAAATTTTCAGAACATAGGACCTTGCAAAGTGCAGAACTGAAAGGTCAACTGGAGCTAAGAGAAGGCAATTGCAGGTTGCTGTCCCCGTGCTGTGTAGGCTTTATGGATCCTGTGGCATCTAAACTGTTGTTGCCTACTGTCCTTCATGTCCCTTGAAGAAATGTTGATTGAGATCAGACCATTTCTTTGTCATCCCTGTAAAGAAGTCAGTGCAACTGAGGTTTGCAATAGTCATCCTGTTACACTTCCAGGATGTAGTATTTTCTTCCTTGTGTACATTCTGGACCCAAGGTTTTGGCACCTGAAAAATCATGACTTCCTTCCGTCAAAAATGTTCTTTCTTGTGTGTAAGAAACAGCAGATGTTGCCTCTGTGAGTGCTCCAGGTAGGCAGGGTGTTTGCCTTCCCTGGCAGCTGGGAAGAAGTGTGTTACACTTGAGGAATCTTGATTTCATGTCTCTGTTGTATTCTGAGGCCTGCAGCACTTGAAATCTTGACTGTCCTCTTACCAGACACACGTTCTTTTGTTTTCATTGTCTTGACCTCACCATTTTCTTTTCCCTAACCCTGAAGCTTCCAACTAGTCAGGAAGGGCATTTCTTCTTAGAGCTCACATGACTATGCAAATGTTTCGTGCATATGTTGAATATATGGCATCTATCCAAGGCATGGAAAAAAAACACTTAATATTTCGGAAAAGCTCCAGCAAGCTTAATTCCCAGCTGATTTCCTTTACTCTGTGCTCCTGTTATGCTCCAAAATGTCTGAGAGACCAGACATATGAGTTGAACACAAAGTATATCATGGAAACACTGTCAGAAATTACCCAATAGTAGTAGTTTATCCCTTATAGCATGAAAACTGTGTTCCAGGACTCAGCATGTTAAATTGCCTGATTATAGGTAAAGAAATCTTAATCTTCTTCTCAATACAGGTTTATCTTCACTGTACGTCCATACCCCCTTTACTCCTTTCCATTGTATGTTCCTTTTTCCTGTACAGCTGTAGGAACCATTGCATTTGTACTTAACACCACTTTCCAAGAATGTAAAGCAACTTTGCTACCATCTATTAGACTACAAAAGAGCAGTCTTTGTTGTATTTTTCCCACTTCCAGTCAAGGACAGTTTCAACACTTAACAGAGGACAGCTCTGGAGTCAGAAGCTGTGATTGTTCCTGAGAGGCTTTTTAGACTTTAGGCACTGTTAAGACTTCTGAAAATAATTTTTTTTCAGGTTACAAATATTCACTTAGGAGTTCCATATGGTTTTCATTTGTTTTAGCTGAAACACAATATTGTATGTGGAGTGTGTATCTGAGCGCAGATAAAATGTCTAAAATACATGCATCAGTGGCGATAAATATCAAATTCCATCTATGGCATCAGTTATTTGAATTTCATGTGGCTGGTTTCTAACCTGAAGAATATACTTTGCAGTGCAATCAATGGTTCCTGGCAGACCATTGAATTACTGTGGTACTGTTAGTTACCTTTTAGCTATTGCTGTGATGCTAATACATGTTCATATTGAATAACTGAGTGATTCAGCTGACAGGTAAAATAAGTTCCAATACACCGGACAAAACATTGTAATGCACTCTGGATAGGTTTAGCACAGAATCGTCCTTCAGTATGTGTGGTATATTAGTTTGCAATGTGAATAAGGAAACATGTAGCAACTATGAAATTTGTATTGATGAACTTCTATGGCAAGAATTTAGCTGTATAATATTATGATGTGCTTGCATTTTTATGTGTTTCTATAAATAATATTGCAGTTCAGTCTACTGGGAATGTTGTATTAGCTGTTTTGTATGATTACAAGAACATGATGGCAGTTGTCTGGTTTTCTTATTTTATTAATGTTGATTTTTTTTTTTTCATTCCTACTTTTCAAATTTCTCAGAAAGCAGTCTACTGGAAAATTTGGTCTGGAAAGTTTAGTCCTTCTGACCTAATGCATACCCAAAACTGTCTTACATATTTAGTGAATATGTATTACTTATATATAAACACACACATATATATATGTATGTATTTCCCCACTCATGTGTAAATTGGAAAGAGAAAAAACAATTTTTCTCAAAGTTTAAGAAAAACAAGTAAAATATTGCTGCTTCTGCTGCAGCCAGTCATGAAAGACTAAATAGGAAAGTTTTCAGCAGTCAAAGTCTGTTATTTAACAACAGCTGTTTGTGATCAGTGCCAGTGGAAATCACTTCTTTTCACCCAGCTGAAAAGAACAGGCTGGTAAAAAGGATTCCAGGAATAGGTACAGTCTTTCACACAGAGTTTAAATAAATCAAGTCTACGTATTGTAAGATGGTGCCATTTACGATGTAACGCATTTGTAATTTCTAATGAGATTTTTCCAGAAATTGGACATAGAATAAAATTAGGGTTGATCATAGAATGTTTTTGGTTGGAAGGGACTTTTAGGACCATCTTGTTCCAATCCCCCTACCACACAGGGACATCTTCCAGGTTGCTCAAACCCCATCCAGCCTGGTTCTGAACATTTCCAGGGATGCTACATCTGCAGCCTCTCTGGGCAACCTGTAGCAGTGCCTCACCACCTGCACAGTAAAGAATTTCTTCCTTACATTCAATCTAAACTAACCTTCATTCAGTCTAAAGCCATTCCCCCTTGTTCTGTTACTACATGCCCTTGACGGTTGCTTTATATAAGAACTGAGGAAATCAGAGCCCTAATTATACTCCTGACCCCTTAGAAAGTACATGAAAATTTTCACTGCTGGGCTTCTGCTTCAAACCTGACTGTCTTCATCAACTAACACTTTTATTGACAAACGGAGTGGATAACATTGGAAATCAAAAGATAAGAAGTGCCATTCTCAGTTGGATCCAGTGTCCCTCTGTCCCAAGTACTGAGCCTCTAATAGTAGCAGATGCTGCTTAGGCCGAGCCCAGAACCCTGGCCCCTCTGTGTGGTCCCATTCACTTGGGCTCCCCAGCACTCAGAATTGCTCCATTTGGAAGACTATTGCCCTGCCTAATTCTTTTAGTGTCCATTGGGAATCTGTCTCATGCTTGTGTGAAACAAGTTGTTCACAAGAAGTTTTTTACGAACTAAAATTTGGTCACTGGCAGCCTCAGTGGTGCCGAAAGTACCAAAGCCTAACTTCGCATGCCTTCAGCTGGGTATCTGCTGCCTTCCACAGACACTCTAAGCAATCCTACTGTCATGTGCATGCTGTAGTAACTAGTCATCCTCTGTATTTCACTTCCACCAGTCACACCTTGGAAACATCAGATGAATTATACCTGTTGTTCTTCGTTGATTATTACAGATGCTTGGGATGGTTGGCAGATGTATTTGTCTACGTGGCAGATGACTAAATGTGGGTGAGATAAATTCCCACTCGCTAAGCCTAGATGTAAACTCCTACACTAAAAAACATTGGTCTGAAAGCTGGACGAATTGCCCTCTGCTCAGATGTGTTTTGGTAAAACCATTTTTGTGATTTTATGAAACTGGTATTGCTGGCGCCTGCATGAATGTGTCTTGTTTGTAAAGTGTTTCACAATATTGGCGCTTTTAACAAACATGAAAGTCACTTAAAGCCTTTTTGAAAACATAAAATGAAGTTTTGCTGTTTTGAATCCCTAAAGGTGAACGTTGCCAAAGAGTTCAAAAGCATTTTTCTTCCTGTTGTTCCTAGAGTTTATGGCCATTGCAATAAAAATTTCTAATTACTGGAAAGATTCAAGAAAGGCAGGAAAAAAACCCTCTCTTTTTTATGCCTTTGTAAAGTTGCTTTTCTATGTGTATAAAAAGAACCTGTTTTACTTAAAAGCTTCTCTTCTTTTCATTCACATTCTTTAAAAGCCTTTCTGTACTGTAATTTTAAAAATGAATGTGGTTCTATTCAAATAAAAGTTTACTCTTAATGGCATTTATGCTTCCTATGATAGAGCACCTTCATTTACTTAGTTATACGAAGGTAGTCAGTAGTGTTATGAACTGCTTCTTTATTACAAAGCAGTATGCAGATCTCTGGCATCTTCAACAAAGGAAAGGGTGGGTTATTTTAAAGCCTTTATTTGACTTGATCATAAAACATGGGTACTAGCCTAGTGTTTTATGACATGCTCAAGTATGATTAATAATTTTAACTATGCTGGTTCCCCCATAAGATCAATATTATAGAATTTTTCCAGTCACTATTTCAATGGATTTTAATTGAAATTGATTCCCTATAAAATAATAAATTGAAGTGTATTAACAATGATCTTGTGGTCCTTGGTGTTCAAGTTCTGAATTCTAACAAAATTCTGAACAGTTTTCAAGGAAATACGTGATTTACCTCTATACAGAGTAAAATCTGTATAGATTTTACTCTTTAAAAAAATGTGAAGCATCTGTAAACTTTTTAAGTGTTAATTCCAGCAGATGACAGCATAAATACAACAGCCTTAATTTGCAACATGAATGTGAAAGGAAATGTGTCAGGGAATTGTTTTTAAAAAAATGTATTTCTCAGTTTGCAGTTCAGCTTCAGTTGTATCATCCTAAAATTGAAAAATACTTGCATCAGTAAAAATGGCTCCCTGTCACCTGAATTATTAGAAGTTACCTTTACAAAGAAAAGATACATTGAAAGATCTGCAGTGAGTCGCTCTGTAAGAACTTAAGTGTTTTTCCAAAGGTATCACCTATAATGGCAGAGTCAGTCTTTGTCTATTTTTCTCAGTGTCAGTGATGAGTTGAGTTTAGGCAGTATGTGCTTGGCAATAACAAAGTTCTGAAGCCCCTCAACCACACTTTTCATCCACATCTTAGAGTTTATACTCAGTTACGCTTAACTATATTGTTAGAATAGTTGGTTTACATACATTTGGCTTATATAACAACTTCCACCTGAAGACAACCTGATTAGAAAATAGCCAGACTAGGGAATGGCACAGCATTTCACATCCAGACAGCCTGGTACAACATGTCAGGACTCTAACTTGGCATAGTTGTTCAACTACACAAGAGGGCTGGAGCTAATATCCTCAGGAACTGTAGGGATAAGCAAGTTAGAGACTTTTTTATGTGCATAAAAAGGCATGTCGAGGTTCCCCTTCAAGCTTGAGCGCAGTCTGAAGGCACATACATTGACATGGTCTTAGAGTTCTGAGTCCTCTCCACTAGAAATAGGATTCACGTCTTCCCAGTCCATTTGTCTGGCACACCCAGCTGCCATCAGGTGGCATTTGATGAAATGAGATGGAGTTGAAGCAACTCCAACACCTGGGCCTTGAAACAAGTAATTTTGTCATATTCTTTCATTCTTCAGCGAGCCCAGTTGAGAGACTTACTGCTGGTAGTGTCAGCCAGCAGACTCTGATGTTCAGTTCTCGTTTTTCTGCACTGAAAGAGTGCTGTTGTGTAGGACTTTCAGGAGCTGGATTTTGAGAGAAAGACATGAAAGAAAAAAAGGTCTTGCACAGCAAGAAGATGAGGTTTTTACTAACTGATCTTACCTTTTTCAGTAATGCAAAGCTTCTGTTCTTAAAATTTACTCTCCAAAATCCTCTAAGCTGTATGGGTTTTGTTTTCTTTGCACTTCAGCATATTTCAGATGTAGAGGTGGAGAGGGAATGGTAATCACATTTCCTTCATTTTTTTAAAGTGTTAGGTCATTCCAGTCTTCTTGAGGAATAAAGAGAAAAGCATTCTTTCTTACTCTTATTTCTTTTGACTTTCATTCCTTTAGGAACTCCCGAGGAACTGAGGATTGTTGTTAAAGTTGGGCCAAGAGATTAATATCTCCTGCTCTAGTTTTCTTTTGTTGATTTTCCTTTAGCCTGAATGTTTTAAAGGGATGATTGGGCTTCAGTTGTCTGGTGAGGAATTTCTGTACCGTGTTCCAGAGAGTGTAGCTATGTGAAACACTTTTCAGCAGTTCCTTGTGATTTTCTGTCATAAGGTGCCAAGATGGTCCAGCTGTATTTAAAGACTATTTAAAGAATGTCGGAAGGAGCAATCAGAATCATCTTAGACAATGGACTGGCTTTTAAAAGTGTCAGGCAATTAAGGATGAAGAAAAACCTTTGAAAATTCCCTACACTGATCACTCCCAGAGTCACAGCAGTTATAATTCTCAGTGCAAACTTGAAAGACCGTGAAGCAAACAAATTGTATTTCAGATGAAAGGGACAGGAAAGAGGAAGGGAAGGATAGTTCTACCTCTAAAGCTCCACTGACAAATCAGTTGTCACCTGGATAGTTTGTGAACAGACCTTTAGCTAGACTCAGGAGCTGCTTTACTGTCCAGCAGTGTGGCTGCCGTCCATTCCTTTACAGCTGTTGACTGTGGCACTGACCAGTAATATTGTCGGCTTTTGTACATCTTTGCTTAAACCTGGAGCATCTTCATTTGAGGTTCACAGAAAGGCAACTAGTCCTTACAGCCCATCAAGGTAATGAATGTCTCTTTGCTGGGATGTAACTTCATACAATGTCATCTATGGTTTTTGGTGTTTTTTTTTGTTTTTCTAGAAATGTTTCATTTAGGTGTGGAGGTTTTTCTCACATACCATAACGAATATTGTGTTTTATTTTCTTCTAATCCTAATAAGCTCTTTCCACATTTTTTTATTATTTTTTACTGATATTTGCTTAGTAGATTTGTTGATAAATTTTATTTCTCCCTTCTTAAATATCAGCTGCTGTGATAAGCACTAAAATGGGTGACCATTGCTTTGTCAGCAACTCATGTTTTCCTTTATTATACTGTTACTGCTGTTCTTGACATCTTTTTGGTTCTCTCTAGTAATGAGAATGTCACTGTGGGAATTTTACTTTACTTCTACATGGCTTTGCTGATCACATGATAATTCTGGAATGAGAATATATGTTTTACTGATTTCTTCAGTGTTTTCTTATGATCCAGATGATCAGAACACAGGCTATTTAGGTAAGGAATGCAAACAGATTCTGCGACCAGAAGAAGAAATCCTTTTATTGAGGGTATCTCTAGAAGTTAGGAGCACCTAAAGGTAGTGTCTTCCTTAAGTTTCTCCTGCTTATAATTAATTTGAGTAGAGTCTTTGAGAAAATCTTTAGTTGACTTAAAACTGATCCTTATTCTTCATGCACACATTCTGTATCAATTCTAGCACAGTGAACAAATAGCAAGTGTAACTACTCCAATAAGAAGAATCTAAGTTTATGTCTACCAGCAGCTACAAACTGGTTATATCCCAATTATTTCCTTCTGAATATCAGAGACCTCAAATTTGCTCTTGGTTCTGGGAGTGCAGATGAAGGAGTAATGCTCCATTGGTTGCAGCGAGATGTGAAACTAGTAAGAATGAGAACAGGATCCACCCCATTTTTCCTGTGCAGCACGAGACTATAAAGCCCATTCAAATCAATGAAGGGTACCAATGTTTTTGCTGACCTTTTGGATCGAATCCATAAACTTTTTTAGTAACTTAATTAAAACCACAAATAGAGAAACATAAGTGTTCTGTTTTCTAACCCACCATAGGTCTCTCTAAAATAGAGAAATACGATCCCTTGCATTTTGTATCAAAAATATAATTTTTATATTTTATTATCTTTACACGTTTTTTCTTAACTATATAAAGCCTATTTTTCGTTTGATCTCAAAATCTCTTTTGATGATGTGCACTGCCTGTGTTATTTGCAATCCTAATTTCATAATCACTGCTGGAAATGAAACGCAAAAGCTGCTTTTATCTTACTCTTTTTAGTCATGCTCTATACTCAAATGGCATAATCAAAGATAAAAACAATTATACTGTCTTTTAGCTTGAGCAGTTTGCAGAGTCTTTGTCACATCATATATTATCTAGCTAAAACTTTGGTGTCTGGTTGAACTCATTGCTTGCATTGAGTTGCTCATCATTATGCTCAAATAATCAACAAATAAGCAACAGCTACCCCCAGAGATAATCCATGCCCTTCTACAACAGATGTTAATGATGGGTGCAATATACTGCCCTCTGGAACTTCCTGCCTCTGTCAGCTGGAGGACTTGTCATCTAATTTGGGATAGCTACATTTAATAGAGGAAAAGTAGGCAGTAGCATTTCCTACTTTTTGCTTTCCAGCATGAAGCATGTAACAAGTGAGGTTACCCACTGTTAATTTGACACCAAACTTCCACTGCCTTAGTATGGTAATTTTATTGTCTTTATCTGTACCTGTAGCAATATCTGGTTATTCTGTGCAATTCTGTTATTCTGTGGTTAAATTGCACTTTTTTTTCTGCATTTGATAACATTATCTTTCATATTAACATTTTTTTAACTGAGCCTAACTACTGCTCACTGGTAGTAGAATTAAACCAACATTTAGGTGCCTTAAGGAGTTGCAAGTTCTGGGTTAAGGTTTTTGGGGTTGTTTTCATGCTTGTAATTTAAATGATCCTTTAGTCTAAAGCAGACAAGGACACATTTTATATACTGTCTTGGGATAGGTTTATAACTTACCTGCACTTCAGCAATTTTTCTCAGACATGAGTGCTTTAATAACTGCAGTTAGACAGATCTTAGTCCTCTGAGTTCTTCTTTCATCTGGATTTGATTGATATTAATATTAAACCATTTTTATTATTTTTTTATGATTGTGGATTTTGTTGCCTCTGTGGAGCTGGATCCAGTCTTAGACAGGAAGGCCAGGACCAGGCTGAGAGCCCCAGATGAAATGCTCCCTGTAACTGAACTTTACCTTGTAATTCAGAAAATTTAATGAAAACGTCTTCCCTTTCATATAATTAATTAGTATGAGCAGTAAAGTTGTAAGTCTATTGAAAACCATGAATTGCATAGTTTCAATTAAACAGAAAAGCTGATAAAAAAAAAAGCCTACCCAAAAATGAAATAACACAGAAGAGTGACTGAAAAAACCAAACTTCTTATGTCTTTTGTTTGGTCTTCCTGTGTCTCCCTTAAAGCTCTTTTGCATTCTCATGCAGCTCATTCGTTTTATTGAATACTTAAAGCCTTTTACCATCTGCCAAAAGGTTTTATTTTGGGGTTTCCTCTTATGTGGGAGGGTGGTTTCCTCCTTCCCTTCGTGCTAGTTTCATTGCTATCTTTAGGACTCGGAGCCTACTGGAGACCTTCCTGTCTCCTTTTTATTACACAGTCTCCTCCTTCCTTGCTGCAAGTTTCTGCTCCCGGGGGCAAAGAAGAAAACAAGAGCTGAAGCTGCCTTTTTGAGCTGCCTCGCTGATGCCGACAGCTTTTGTTTTAAACACAGGAGCCCAGTTCCTGGAGTGCAGGGCTGTGTGTACTCGGCAGTGGTTCCTGGGGCTGGGTGTTTTTAGGAACAGTTCCTGCATGAAGGCCGTGTGTGACTGTCTTGTGCTTTGGTTACAGACTGCAGTGGCTTCTAAAAAGGTGTACTGTAATCTGTAGCATTTTCTCTAAAAGCAGTTTATTCCTCTCTATTTGTTTGTCTTTTACCTCAGCACATTAATCCAGTCTGTTCTGCCCCTGTTAGGACATCTATAGCCATAGCCCAGTAGTTTCTTCCTTTTATGGGAATTTTAGATGGGTTTTTTTTCTATGAATGTATCGATTTCCTATCTTTACCTTTCTCGTGCTGTAGAGAAAACGAAGTGCAATTGGAGGTGTTATATTTGCAGAGAGATAGAATTGCATCTTGGTTTTTTTTCATCCTGAGAGCAAAATAAAGTAAATGGCAGTCTGGGTTTCTCAGCATAGCTCTCAAGGGTGCAAGGAATGCATCTGCAGTGGGATATGAGTTGTGAACAGGTGAACATGAACACAGCAGGAGAAGGCTGTGAGTCCTGGTCAGGTACCTCCATTTAAATCTTTGCTGTGGAGGTCCTCAGGTACCTGTCATCATGTCTCCTTGAAGTAGATGCAACATGGGGGAAACAAAGAGTCCTGCCTTTTCCCTTCGGCCTCTGCCTGCTGGGAGTGAGAGCAGTCTGTGTCTGAGGAGCGTGCAGTCCTGTTACTGCCTGTCCTAATTTGCTGTACAGCTGAGCCTGTGACCGGAGGCAGTCTGAGTGTGGAAGGCACAGGCACAGGGGTTGTGCTGGGTGTCAGATCACCTCCTGAGAGCTCTGCCAGGATCCATATCAACCACACTGTGCCTCTGCTGAGTGCATTTCTGGCTCTCCTTTTTTGATTCTTCTTTTAATCACTGGCATTACACCAAACAGCATGTCAGGTAGTAATAGGATGTAATATTATTTTATTTGTGATTAGCTCATCTCTTGGGCTCTGAGATGTTCTAATCACTATCCTTCCATCACCACCCAGTTCTCTCCGAAGCTCTATCCTTTGGCTTATTTACTCTCCCTCTGTAATGGTTACTGTTGATCGCCATGAAAAATTTTCAGTGCTTAAAAATAAATGATCCATTTTCCCTTCAGTGCATCTAGTTTTTATGACTACAGGAATATAATGAAAGGCTGAAATGTGGATGAGGAGGATGAGGGTGACCCAGGGGTGTTATCTAAAGGCCTGATCTACAGATGAAAAGTGATGCTGGAATTTCTGTTCAGGAAAGTGCCAGTAAAACTGTCCGTTTCTTAGCACTGGCTATTTTAATGACGTTCAATTCCAAACTCCAGGTATAGCATTGCACAGAGAGGTCAGTGGTGCCCATTTCTGACAGCAGAATGGTACAACATAACACAACAACCTGAGATGGCATTCTCCTGAAAAATAAGAGGGCTACGTGAAAAAAATTCAAGCAGGAAACACTTGTATCTCCCCATTTAGAGAGCAAGGCATTGTGCTTCTGAATAAACACAGATTTCCATGTTCTCCCTGCCTCAGACACACACACATGCACATACTCTAATTGGCTAAAAATGTAAACAGTAAATTAGGGATATGATTAAAAATTAAGCAGCCACTGCAGAAACCATCAGTAGTAAATGCTTATTAACTTACATATAACAGCATGCTGCTGTGATAGCTTTTAATTGGCTGCTGAAACTGATTTGCAGTATATAAGGCCAGCTTTCCAAAAGGATATTTCTGGGGTTCAGTAATCAGACCCTCAGCTCCGATTGCTTATTTTTTCCTTCACAATTTTTGCCAGCCTTTTTTAAGTAACTGATAATGTACATGACTTTCTTGAACTACAGTGGGTGATATACTTAATTCTTTGCCTCTGCAGCTTAGCAGAATGAGTCACTGTGGGTCTGATCCAGCATAGTCCTCTCTCATGCACTGCAAGACTTCTGTGGTTTTCTCCTTTTTCTGCAGGGCTTCACCGGAGCCCTTATCCACTCTGTGACTCCCCCTTGCTGGCTCTTTGCATACGTGCTGCATGATAAACTGAAGAGTAAAGATGGTTTATACAAATTCACCTGCCCATCCGAGTGCCACATCCACACATGCACACCTGTGGTCTCCAGACCAGCTTCATCTGGCAATGCATGGCAGAGACTACAGTTTCTGGAAAGGACACTCCCCAGCTCCATGGGCCCTTTCCATCCCATCTCATAACACTTATGCCCTACTCTTGTGTGTCCTGCACATGCAGTCCAGTGTATTAGAGGAAAAGTTGTTTGGCTATCCTGTTTTGTGAAAGTTAGGATGGTTTCCAGCTGCAGCAAGTGATTCCCAGGGGAACTGTTACAGCCTGGGATCCACACCAGCAGCTCAGTGTTAGCTTTAAATATTTAGGGGGAAGTTGGAACAAGATGTAAAAACATCTCAAAACTGGGACAAATCTGGAAGGGTTGAGCAAAGCAGGATCTTTTCTAGTGTGCTCTGACTTCTTGGATGTTTGCTTTTCAGGTGGGTTGGATAATATGGATATTTGACTAGTATATGCTACAAACGAGCTTTTGTATATTTTTTTCTTACCTTCCTATGGCCAAAACTGAGGGCTGCTCTCTCCAGAAAGCAGCTGAACTTTGTGCATGTTACTGGGTCTCCTGTGTTGACGTAGCCTGAAGATCTCCTTCCCTCTTTCCTCCTGCCAGTCAAAAGCAGAAATGGATGGGTGTTACTTAATTATAGTCAGCCCATTATCAGAGGGTTGTATATATCCTGTAAGAAAGCCTTTAATTCTACCTTCCTGTGAGAAAGTAGTACATACCCTGAACAGCTGCCAAACTCCTTGAATGTGGCTGCAGGTGGCTCAAATGTGGGTTTTGTTAAAACTCTGCTGGAAGATGATTTCTGTCACGAACACCTCAGTACTGTCAACTGCTTCTGTGCCTGTTCTGCTCCAGCTGGTGTGGTCCATGTTGGAGCCGTGCAGTGGGAGGCTCTTTGGTAGCTGCCAGTGTTGCAGGTCAGTGTTGGCCGCAGCTGCACTTTGGGGAGCTGGACAAATGGTGGCACGTACTGTTGTTGTCTGCAGCTGTTGTCTGCTCGGGGTCACCTTCAGTTTCTTAGCCCACTGACTTGTGTTTTGAGAGGTATAAAGGTCTATTCACAGTGGAAGTTCCCTGATATAGCACGGAAATAGTATGAGAAGGGATGCTGTAGCTCTAAGAAAGTAGAGGACATAATGTGTGTGAACCAGGTCTGAGATGCAGAGCAGAGTGAGGTGCCTGCAGCTGCTGAGAGCCACTACGGGAGCCAGGACCATGGACTCAGTATAGGCTTCACTCTTTTTTCTGGGATTTGTTTCCTGACTTTGCCAAGGCCTTTCCGATGTAGTTACATCCCTGTCCCATCAACCAGTTCTCAGACTGTGAAAAGTAGGGAGAGGAAGCCACAGGTACACAACGTGCCCAAGTGGAAGACATGGAACGAGGTTGGAAACCATTGGCTTAGGGTGGTAGAGCTGAATTGCTGTCAGAAGCAGAGGGAAATCTCTCTGGAGTGATCTCAAGTGCACAGAATACCGCAGGGAGCAGTTCCTTTTCTTCTCGATGTCCTGAAGAACAGATGGATCTGACATGTTTATTGCCACGAGCTGTCTTGTTTTATCAGCACATCAGATCTAGGTACTTGACAGATGTGCCGAACAGAAAATAAAATTCATCCATGGCCAGCGTTATGGGTTTTAGCATCTCTAGTTTCTATTTAGGACTGTTCTCTTTATTGTCCAAGCTAGCCTGGGCATAAATTGGGAAGAATTTTCATTTATAATTAAGGGAAGATTGAGACAAGTAAGGTATTGCAAGTGCACACCAATTTTTGAGCTTTAAAAGCATTGTTTGGCACGTTCAGCTTTTTGGTTCAGAGCTGTGTCTGAGATAGCAGAAAATGTCAAACCATATAAAGAGGCCAGAACCATACTGGCAGTAATGAAGCAAATTATTTTACATGTTACAGCTTGAATAGCTTGATATTTTTCAATTGCAAAAGCATGAAATAAAAGCTTTTTGAAGCCAGCAACATTTGCTTGAAAATTATTTCAACACTGTTCTGAATAACAAAAGATGATTTTACTCACATCTACCCCAATCCTGTTTCTTTCCCCCAGTGCACACTTGGGTTCTGTGGGGGATGAGGCAGCAAGTGCTTCTGTGTCTTTTTTCATAGAAAGGTCTCTTTCATGGGTTAATTTTTTTCTTGCTCTTCAAAAAAATCAAAAACCTAAAAATTGATTAATATATTGCAATATTTCCAACAATTTCAAACTGTGCAGTGGAAAGTGGGTATGAAATATTTAATGTCATTTTAAATTAAAACTGTGCTACATATTTACTTTGCCAAAGAAAAGTACATTGTATTTATTTGAACTCCAGACAGCAGGCTAAAGTTAGATCTTACAGATTTTGTAATTACTTAAATTCATATTTTTCTATGTATAGCAGTGACTGCTGCTGAAATGCAGCGGAAGTCAGACAACAGAATTGGTGAAAGCCACTGGTTAAACACCTGTTGTTGCAGAGCTAAACTTTTTTTACTGCTGCAGGTGCAGAGATAATATCTTTTTCATGTTGGTTCAGCTACTTCAATTCAGTGACTAGTGCATTAAAAAATAAGAAACCACTTCGGAGGAAAAAAAAAAAGCTGAAAAGCTTGTTTTCCTCTTTGAATCTATAAACAAAATCTGTGCTGTAGAGGATAAGGTCTACCAGTTCTATGCTCTTGAGAAATATGGCAACCAGAACTGACATTCAGTTCACCGATGGAATGCTTCCTTGCTTAATGACACTGATTACTTAAAAATAAAATGAGAAGGGGTTTTTTGCCTTGATTTTATAGCTTATTTGTAAAATGCTGTTCTTCAGCATTTTCCTTGGATTTCACTTTTATACAAAGTTCTATTTTATAACTAGAACTTAACATGAATCCCAAATAATAAAAAAAAAATTACCTAGCATAATCTATCATTACCCATGCCCAAATATAATCAGAATGTAAGGAATGGAAATCAATCAAGAGTTGTGTATAAAAGTGCAAATCATGTAAATAAGTGTGTGTTGTGTTAACTGTCAGAAATGCTATACATATTTATATATGCTGTCTTTAAATTTATGTCAACAAACTGACAAATTTACTAACATATGGAATCTACTGCCCACAAGCTTAAGACAAGTAGTTTTTGTATTTTTTGAATAACTATTTTTTTTAATAACTGTATTTTTTGAAAACAGAAGTATTGATAGGAAAGGTCCAAGGGGTAAGGAGCATTTTAACTATCAAGAACTATTAACAGACGGCCAATGTGTGGATGACACTGAGGAGCAATTAATCTTTTCTGGTTTAGAGGTCCAGGCCCACAACAAACAACGAGGTAGCTAACATGGATACCTTAGTAGCTAACATCAGCTACTAAGAGTAGCTAACATGGATTTACTAACGGCAAAATACCCTGATTGTGTTCTGTGATGAGAGAACTGGTTGTGTGGGCAAGGGATAAGCAGTGCATGTTGTATACTTTGACTTTAAAAACACTTTTGATGTGGTCTTCCACAATGTCCCTGTAGCCAAATTGCTGATTTATGGAACACATAAGGACACAAGAAGTAGATGGAGAATGTAGTGGCATTCTTAAGGGACTGATAAAGGGAACAACAGTGGCCAAATGCCTTTGTTGGTGACTGTGATGATGAGACAGTGCACCGTCTGCAAATTTGTGGGATGATACCAAATTGGAGACAGGGCTTGATGTGCTGGAGGGCAGCATTTTCACTCAGAGGGATCTGGACAGACTGGAGAAGTGGGCTGACAGAGACTTGGAAAGTTCAACAAACACAGAGTCCTGCATCTGTGCTGGAATAACTCCCTGCACCAGTACAGGGTGGGGGCTGGCTGGGTATTGCTTTGCTGAAAACTACCTTGATAAACAACAGTTAAATATGAACAAGCAGTGTGCCCCCACTGCAAAGGAGGACAGGAACATCCTGAGCTGTACAAGACCAGTGTAGCCAGCAGGTCAAGGGAACCCATCGTTCCCTTCCATTTGGCAGTAGCACAGTGACATCTTGAGCAGTCTGTGCAGCTTTGTGCTTAGCACGGGAAAGACAATGACAAAATGCAGAGGGTCCGTGGATAGATCACCGAGGCGGTCAGGGCTGCAGCACATGATGCAGAAGAGGGTGAGGGCTGGGTTTGAAGACAACGTTAAGGGGGGTTACTGCTGTCTGTAGCTGCCTGTTGGGAGAGCACAGAAAAGACAGAACCAGATTCTTCCCAGATGTGCATGAGATCAGAACACGAGGCAATAGGCACAAGCTGTAATGCAGAAAATTCTAACTAAATATAAGGAGAGGGGAAAGAGTGGTGGAATGAGCCCAGAGAAGGTGTGGATTTCCTTCCTTATAGATATTCCAGACTCAACTGGACACAGCCCGGGGCAACTTGCTCTAACACTACTCCTGCTCTGAGCAGGAAGTTGGACTAGAGGCCTCCAGAGGTCCTTTCCATCTGGCACAGTTCTGTGATTCATAGATGCCAGTGTGTGAGCAAATTGTCAAAGCTTCGCATTGTGGTTCACTCTAGGAAAAATATGAACCATTAGGGATGTTTGATGTGATTTGCTTTGGGTATTTACTGTGGTATAAGTTGAATCTCACTGTGGGAGAGCCTGATCTCTGGGGTGACAAGGTGAATAGATACCTACCCTTGGTCAAGTGAATCTTGTCTAAGCTGTCTTTAATAAGAGTTAACATCTAAAGAGGGTTACTTTTGTTTCTGAGAGCAAAGGAAATTAGTGAAGAAATTTACTTTCTGCTTTATTCTGAGTCATCAGAGGAAAGTGGTTGAGAATTTGAAGACAAGACAATGTGAGTGAAAATGATCACAAAAGGGTTTCTGATCTGAAGGAAGGAAGGAATGAGTGAAAGCAGCTGAATAATGCCAAAGGACTTTAAAAGAGCTGGTTTCTTTGAACTTTGGGATTGATAGGTAAGAGCTAGTAAAGGAGGGAAAAGAAGTCCAAGGAAGCTGACAGGCTTTTGGAAGTCAAGATACTACAGGCACAGCAGCAGACCATCCCATTGAAGGAGGAAAACACAAAATATCACTAGTACTTCAGGCCCTCTGCAATTACTTGAACATCTGGAATACTATTACTAATGACAAGAGGATAATGCATTGCTAATGGACAAATTTAAAAAGTAGCACAAACACCTAGTTTAATGAGTGGCAACTACAAAGGATATTAAAATTCAGTTTTTTCAATACCATAGAAATAAGGGAGAGATATGGGAAATTAGAGTTCTGGTACTTTGTGGACAAGGAAGGGAAAGTTGGTCACAGAGAGGAGGATGAGCACCAGCCTTTCTTGGATTCATATTTCCCAAGCAGGTTACTTGTGATGGGGTGCCTACAACAGTTTAAGTTAACTTAAACAGAGGGGAAAGAACAAGCTGGAATGGAGGACAGAGATGAAGTAATGGAGGGGAGCTGGACACAGTCAAATCACTGGGGTCTCTTGAAATTGACCGCTGTGTGCCCGGCAGTCAGATGAGACCAGCCCTGAACTTTAGCTTTTATCTTTAAGAATTTTTGAAGGATGAGGAAGGGCAAATTTAAACACGAAAATGAGGAAGCCTGTCAGCTTAACTTTGATACATGATGAAATGCTCCTGAAAATTGTTAATCAATTTGTAAACACCTAGAGGATAATAAGCTGATAGAAAAACAGCCAGTGTGGATTTATTAAGAAAAAAAATGTGTCAAACCTCTCTAATTTCCTTTTCGAGTGGAATAAGAGGTGTAGGAGATAAAAGTAGTAGGTATGTCAGTGTTCTGAAAGCCATATAGCCTTCTTGAAAGTTAACAGGTTAAAAAATCATCTAGGTGAGATTACTGCAAAGCAGGTGAAGGACTTGTTGAAGTTCTGTGTTCAAGAAACAGTTATTGTTTGCTTGGCAGGTGGGGAGGGAGCCTGAAGTGCAATGCTGTCAGATTCTGCTCCAGGTTGGTACTGCCCATGGTTTTCCATTAGTGTCTTGAACAGTGGGTTAGAGAATGCAGTGTGTGAGGGACTAAAAGCTCCATTAGGCCTTGGATATAGTGGAGGGCGGGTTTAGTCCCAAGTGAAAAAATAGAGAAATGATTAAAATGAGTAAGATGGAAATTCAGCAAATGTAAGTAAGGCCTGCAGTGAAGTGTTTTCCCCAGGAAGGGAAAACAAATGTGTGTATGCAGACAAGGGATGTCTGAGTAAGTAACAGTGAGAGAGCATGTGGTATTGGGATATCACAAGCTGAATATGAGTCACACTGGGATATGGCTGGTGGAGAAAATGGGGAAGAGACCAGACTTTGATGTAAGTGTGAGTCTTGTGTGTAAGCCATAGGATATCCTTCACTCTTTTCTGTTGGCTGTCACTCTGCTGGGATAGTGTCCAGAACTGGCTTCACACCATGAAACAGTATAGACAAACAGGAGAAAGCCAGAAAAAGAGCTGTAGGAGTGAGCAGAGATTTAGAAAAGAGCAGTGAGGAAATATTGAAAGAGTTAGGTCCAGGATGCAAGGACAAAGAAAGAGAGACAATCTTTGGGAGTATAATAAAGGATTTGTGATAAGAATCACAGTGGCGTGTAACTGTGCCAAAGGTAAGAGGGAGAGTAATTAGTTCTGCTTGCACCTAAGGAGGTTTAGTTTGGGTAATAGAAACATACTGTAAGCATATTGCAATGGAGTGTTTGGGGGAGCAGGAGTAGAGCAGGTTTGTATTTGTGAGGAACAGGTAAGAGTCACCTGTGTGGATATTTGCCTTTGACTCAAGTGAAGGGGTAGACTAGATGATTTTTTAAAGTTCATTTCAGTTCTATCTTTACTTCTGTCCCCTAAAGGAAAACACTTATTAAAAATGTAAAATGAGAATAAAACTGATTTAAACCAAGGTTTCCTTTTTGTTAATATGAACTGTGATTATATTTAACATTTTAAACATCCCTGGTTTAAATTAAACCCTTGTGTTGCAGTTTAGCATCTTCTATTTAGGAAGGTCTTTTTTATTTATTAAATAAATGCTCCTTGGTGTGATAATCTCTGAGTATGAGTTATACAAGTAATGATGAAGAGACTATAATGTTCTTAAAATTGTTCTATTTACTTTGTACTCAGTAAATTGACTGAACCCATACTGTAAAAATTAGACATCTCGTGAGACAGTATTGTCCAAATAAATACCAATTTCTTAAACAAGTAACACTTGCATGTAGAAATTTCAACCCTCTAAAAATGAACTCCTCTCCAAACACACAGCTCATCCAGACAATAGCCTTGTATATCTTACTTTGTCTGGTGTCCTACTGGTGACATTAATTCAATGAGGAGACCAGAATTTAGGTCTGATAGTTATTTTTCATGTTTGATTTTCTTCTTGATGAATTTAGTATAAAGATGTTTATGTTAACCTAATTATACCTTGGCTTTTTGTTTTCTGCTGCTGAATGAAATAATGTAAAAGGATTATTTTTTTCCTTTTCCCCAAAGAATGGAACATTTGACCACAACTGCTATTTTTTACATTAGTTAGAGCACCTTACTGTCTATTACCACAAGTGATTTATTAGTACATAGGGCACTCTGAGGAACAGTGTCTGACTAGCCAACGAGACACAGTAATCACACCGTGCAATGCCTGCAGAATCAAATTATGTTTGACGTTTAATATTAACCCAAACTGCAAAAGAAGACTTAAAACAAGCAAAGATCTTCAAAAAAGAAAAATCCAAAAGAAAACAGAAACCAGGGAATTGCTGGGATATATTTTCTTCTTACAGGAAATCTGTGCTGAGCAGAGCATCCAAAGCAAGGGAAGAGCTGCTTTCTGCCCTTTTGCATTCTGCTGTCCCCAGCTGTCCTGCTTCCTCTGACTGTCTCTCTGCACATATGTGCCACCCACCTAAGGAAACAAATAGAAACGACTGGTCCTGACTGGTGGCACTTCAATCCTTCAAGTAGATTCTGACCAGGAAGGTTTGTTTTGTGTAATAAGAGCTTATTCACACACCTAAGACCCGTGCTTCTCTCAGTCTGGAGGGCACACACTCACCTGGTGGCACAGGAGCCCTGTCATCCACTGAGCTCTGGTTAGTCAGATGCTGAGCACCTTTCATCTGAGAAAAAAGGATCTTTAACAGCCACTGCTAAAGATGTTTCTGACTAGAGTAACATATTAACAGCAGGGATGAAAGAGTTAAAACATTTTTCCAACTATAATTTTTTTCTTTGTAGAACTGATTTGACACAGTCTAGCAGGGTGCTGTTACTGAAAAATTGAAGCACCAGGTGTGATTAAATAAGATCACACGTTTCATTCCCTCTTTAATTTCACATCATCCTTCAGCAGCTGTATCCCTTTGCTTTCTGATAGTTGGAGAACCCATTGCTTTTGCAGCAGGCAGGTTGCCGCGTTGGTAGCGTGCACCATTGGTCTGTTGTCAGTCAAATCTATTTGTGCGCACAAATTATTTATTGTTTGATGGACCAAACTTATTAATCTGTTTATTTCTCAAGAGTAGAAAATACGAAGTGTATTTGGGTAATGGAGACAAACCTAGCCTGGCTCCTCAGTATTTCCAGAGGTTCATGTATGCAGCAGAAGACGTTTCCACTGCGAAGAGAGTAAAAAGGTAAAGACAGTGTGGACTTGGGATCTTCTTTCTGTTCTTACGAAGCATAGCTCTACAGGATCTGATGAAGTCACCTGCTTTGCTGAGACTCTGTGGCCTGCCACTGATTCAAGGAGAGTTGAACCACTGCCCCCCTGGACACTCTAGGGCAGTAGTAATGGCACAGTGCACAGACCTGTCCCTTGTCCCTTCACTGCTGGTTCAGAAAGGTAGCACTGAGGCCACAATGGCTATTTGCAGTTAGAACGTGATACCACAAAAAGAAAACAATCGTTTTTTAGCTGTCCTTTGCTTTAGAATAGTGTTCCTATGTAAAACTGAATTGGACTCTTGCTGGTAGTTATTCCAGGCAATGTTTCCACTTCCAAACTTTGGCTGGCTCACTTGTCATCCAAAAGCAGCTCCAACCAAAAAAAGATGTATATTTTTATTTTTTTTCAGAGGAAGAGGAGGTTTGTTCACAATACTTTGACACTGTTACCTGCAGTAAAAAAGATTGTGCGGAAGTGATGGTGCCCTGGTCTCTGCCATAATTAATCCAAAGAACAGAAGTCTGTGCTCTGTTGTGCACCAGTATATGACCTGATCAATTGCTAGGCTGGGGTGTAAGCTCCAAGGCATAACAGGTCTTGGGAATGTGGGTTGGGGGGTTTCTGAAGAGGTCTACTGCTGTAGCTTTGGCTCTGTGTTCTCCTCCTGCACCTCTGGTGCTGCACTCCGTTGATTTCCTGCTGCACTCAGTGGTGATATTTATGCAACTATGGTGTTCATGACACAATGTGCTAACCCTTCTCAGCAATTTTGAGCAGCATTTGGCTGTTGCCTATTTATATATGTGGATATGCAGCAGCCTTGCCTGTCCTCCAGCACCCTTAGCCCCCTGTGTAAACCAGCCAGTTTTGCTTACTGAGGACTTGTCAAAAATGCATCCATCAAAATTAAACAGATGAACTAAACAAGTAAAAGGATACCTAAATACCATAGCTCTTTCATTCCTAAGCAAACAGGGTCTTATTTGCTGTGCCATCATTCCCACATAAAAGAAAAAAGATGCCAGGGGAGGGTGACAGAAGAATTTTGGAAGTTCTAGGGATGCATCTGGGCCTGCATTTCAGTATAAATAATGCCTATGAACACCTGTCCCTTCTTAAATTTAATCTTGGAAGCAGCATTGGGACCAGCTCATTTGATGTCTCTTTTTTTTTTTTTAAATTGAGCTCTGCAGATAAAACTGGCTGCCTTTAGTGCAGGGGTGTCCTTAAAAGTGAACTGACATTTATGCAAACATTACTTAATTCTTGCAGGAGAAGGTACTCTTTGATCTGTGAGAGAACAAAAATTAAAACTCCAAAGGAAATATTTTTTTCTTTGCATTAGTATACAAATCTTCATGGAGATGGAGAAAGCCGCTCTGACCTTCTTCCCCTGTGTGATAGAAACTGAGCATCACTGTTTCATCCTAAGTGAGGCCAGTATCAAAAGGTTGGAAATAACTGTGCCAGTTTCTGTGTAATTATTGCCATATGCAATGGGCTGTGCTTCTGTATTGACTCTGAGTTGTCTAGGATTTACTGGTGTTAACACAAACATTATTATTTCTTAACTGGTGTTCACATATACACAAAGGAAGTGTTTCAAAAGGTGAAATTATATTTTCAGTAATTGTTTCTTATTATGCTGGGGAATTTTTAAAATCATTTTTTGAGGTCACAATGAAGGGTTTAGGAGATCTTTCAGGTTGTAAAAGTTACCCAGTAATGTCAACTAAAGTCCTAAAAAGGCCAGTGTTGACCCCCTTCAGAAATAATGAGGTTTAAAAGGAACCCACATTTTGCTATGGATGTTTTGGGAGGTGGAGTCTATAGGCTATTTTTGGTTTGAGGCTGAAGCATTAAAGCTTTTATGAAACCAAAGTAGACATTTTCATGCCATTCCCTGTTTTGTAGAACTGTTACTTTAAGGGAAATGCTACATTAATATTGGGAAAGTTGGCAGTAGCCCTTGCTCCTCCTGCCAATGCAAAGCAGGGTGTTATTTGCCCTACTGCTTTCTCCATATTCCTTTTTTTCTTTAGGCGAATGAACTTCCCTTTCTAACTCAAAAGAACAAATGCTTTTGCTATCAGTTTTGCTTTTCCAGCAAGATCCTTTAATGCGGCTCTTTCTCTCCACATGCAAAGCAGCCTTTGCTCACACCTGCTGTGTGATAGGATCCTTCTCCCTGAGGAGAGCACAACATCTGTTTTGTTTCCTCCATGGAGAAAGAGAGAGACATTCTCAAGAAATTCTCCTCCTTTCCTGCTTGCTAACAACAAAAGAGGTTTTAAAACATTTGGTGTTTCTGGAGAGAGGAAAAAACAGTAAAGTGCTAGACAGGAAAAAAACAGCCATGGAAAAATAAATTGAACATAATTTGAGCTATAATTAAAAGTCTTAAAAAGAAGTCAAGCTGCCAAGTTGGAAAGAAAAACGTACATCTTGAAATAAAATACCTTTATGGAAGGATGTGCTTGGGGTTACAGTGCAGGACTGCCATTCAGGACATGTTGCCTCTGTTTCTGTTCTGAGCTTCTGGTGATACCAGACCAGAAACTTAACCCTTATTTGCCTTGATGGTCCGTGCATAACATTTGGTGGTAATGTGAGTCTTGGTATTTCAGAGTGCTTGAAAACACAAGGAGATGATAGAAGTTACTTAAGTAGAAGTGGCTGTGCCATTGCAGTGATGGCAGCTTTTTGTTTATGACACTAAAAAGAGTTTATATCCTTTAAAGTATGGGAAGCATTGTGAAATGGTGTATAACTGCATCCCTGGGGAATCAGTTTGTTGTTAGCATAGTGTAACCTGCAGCTTCAGTAAGGGGCCTACTTCAGAAGGAGTTAAAAGGTAAAGAGGCTGATTCACAGAACTTCACAGAGAAGGACCTTGTGCTCGGCCACTGACGCCGTCTGTGCACATTGCACAGACTTTGAAAGCAGCAGATTTTGTTGCATACAATCCGCTTGCTGGTTAGAAGCCAAACTGAAACCAAAGGCTCTGAGTTGTCTGTTTGTGGTCTGGATGGGGGAAGATTTCACATCTGTGAGGGTGCTTCTTCTGCTGTGGCATACAATAAGATACGTGATCAGTGGGAGATGGGGCACTCCTGCTGCTGCCTGAAAAATCCACATGTGCAGCTTTAAGCTACTGAATAAGCATTGCAACTTACCAGTGCTCCCATTTGTGATATGGTTAGAGCTGGTGTCATACAGATGGCTGGTTCCATCATTCATAAATTCTTAACCCTATGTGAATAAATTCAAATATTTTTGTCTTTTAAAGGTGGTCAACAACTCTTTGAACTCTCTTTTATGTTTACAGTTTAATACTTCAGCCACTCTGACAATATTACCAATTTGAACTCAGCACATCTGGATTTTGTGAGACAAATGAAAAGTCTGTAATGTTTTCTGACTTCCTTCTGCAGTACCAATCAAAATCAATCAAATATATTCTCTTCTGTTCTCACTGCTGGTATCAAAACTCCAAGTCAGTATGGAAATGTGCTAATAATCTGCAAGCTATACTGCCACCAGTTCTGTCCCCCTCCAATGCTCGTTGTGATAACCATATGCATTTCCCAAACCTACCATTCACTTCCATTGTTAGCTCTGTTTGTTGCTAGAGGAAACCACCACATTCCAGCGTTGCCATCCACATGTCCATCATGAGGACAGTATAGCTTGTGGATAAGTGACAAATAAATGGGGAGCAGAAACACCTAAAAAAGAAAAAAAAAGTAACAACCAAAGAAACCCTGACTGCTGGAAACAGAAGATTCAGAACTTAACATTGGTTGAGTTGCAGCAGAAGTAATGAAGTGTGAAATGTGCTTTTCCCAACCAGTACGCCATGCTGCTTTAATTTACAGAATATATAATTATATAACATTAACATTCTGATACATCAGTCTTTGACAAAAATTGAAATGAAAATAGAAAAATGCCTGAATCTATTTTTAAGACAATTACTGTAATAGCAGTGGATAAGAATACAAACGTAAATAATTTTCATTATTTTAGGATTATGTCTTTAAAATCCTCTGATTTTGTGCCCTGGTAAATATTTGCATGCTGGTGCAAACTAACTTAGGTTAGTAAACCTTGACTAAACACTTGTGGAAGTCCTTCCAGCATACGTTGAACTCTATCTGAGCCCTGTGAGCATAAGACAAGGGATCTGCTTAGAGAACTGCTTTTGAACTTCAGGGATAAACTACATTTGAGGCTGGTTTTCCCAGTCAGACCATGGTCCATTCAGACCAACATTCAGCCTTCAGCAGTGGCCCAAACGAGCTGGTTAAGCAGATGCGCAGGGCTATAGCAATTACGATGAAAAGCACCTCATCCCATCACTCCAGTCATCAGTGCCAGCCACAGTTGTTCGGAGAAGCCCATTTATTTCATTTGCAAAGAGATGACAAATATTTACTAATAATGGTTCCCACTATATGATTACATTTATCAAGCATGGGTAGAGTCCTTCCCTAATCTTTGTTCGCGAAGTCTAGCCATGATATGATTACAGAGGAAGAGGAGAGAATCCTTTCCTAATCTGCAGGCAAATTTCTCTTCTGAGACACTCTTAGGTCCCAAATTGTCCCACTGTTCTTGTGGTGTAGTCCACGTATCTTTTATTTAAACTGTTTTTGAGAAAATCCACTGAGTCTAGATTGCTCAGGAGACTCTTGGTGGTCTCTGTTGTCATTTGCTTCTGTGTAGCTCAGGCCAGAAGTAAACAGATGATTAAAATCAGATTGGATGGCTTAGGAAACATGCCCACTAACAGGCAAGTCTCCCCATCACAAACCTACCACAAGGGCATCTGCTCTTCTTGAATGGCCAAGTAACTCACTTTCTAAGGCTAGTCAGCCTCTTCTCCTCCTTAGATATGATGCTTTCTCTTAGGGTCAGTTTAGGAGGCTAGGAATTACATTTTTTGGGGTTCTTTTTTCGCTCATACCTTACAGGTTTTTTCCACTGAAGAATAAGTAAGTGTCCAGGCATTGGGGTTTTTTTGGGTTTTGGTTATTTTCTCATTTGGGTTGCTGTTTGCTCTCCATCTCCCGCCCCTCCCCTCCCCTGCCCCAGAAGATGTTCATTAAAATTCAGATTCACTTTTGTCTTTCTACTACTTGATAATGATTTATACTCAACCCATAGACAACCTAGGGGATACAGAGTGCAATGCACAGCCTGGTTGGGTCAAGAGATGACCTTTCTGAGTTCCTGTCTCCAGAGGATGCCACATTGTTTAGTCTCTAAGATGCTAACAGGGCGGTGCTGAGAGACAAACTAATTTTGGTAGCTTCATGCAGAAAAAAAGCCCCTCTGAAACTTAATGACCTTCTGTAGGGGAAAAAGGCTTTAGGCATGAAGATACAAGCAGAAATCAACAAGGCTGTCATCTGGGAGAGAATACAGAAAAAAACCAGCTGGAATACACTGTATGTTCGAGTTAACTAAAAGTTATTATTTTGACATAGAAGCACAGTTGACAGAGTAGGTAAAGTACAACATACCACATTACTGTATTTAAAACACAGTTCTTCATCCTTCACAAGGAATGAAGCAGGATTTTTAATAATGAATGCCCAATGGCTAGATACGTTGCACACACATCATCAAAGGCATTAAATCGATGCAGCACTAAATTCTCAGAATCATGAACTGGTATATTGTATGCAGGGGGAAACTGGGGAGCATAGGAGATGGTACTGAATTTGAGGAAGAGTGATACATTTCTGGCAGGAACAAGAAACTCACGTTACTGAGATTATTTTGAGGAAGATCGCCAGACTTGTACGCTTTTGTGGTTATAATACTTAAAGAGGTGGACTTTTTAGACCAGCCATTCTAAAACTGTTTAGAATATTTTTATGAGCAAATGCTTTTCTTACATGTACAGATTATGCTAGCACTCATATAGGAGTCAATGGCAGTATGACATGGGGATATTTGGACCACAAAGTTTCTTAGGGAAGAACGTCTGGAAAGCATATCTAAGTTTCACAGATCATGTAGTCCATCCCTTTGCATTAAAACAACATCAGTGCATAGAATTTGTAGTGCTATCTGGAAAATGGATAGAGTTATTTTTAGTTGGCAATATTAATGGTTTGATAGGATATAACAAATGTCAATTATACAATGACCTATCATAATACTAAATGGACATATCAGGTAGCAACTATGTAGTTGATGAAGGACATGGTAATGACATGGTAACTTACTCAAATTAATTTGTATGTCACCAGCTCCCAGCCACGCACTTTGGTGGTGACCAAGAGAAATAAATTCATTCTTACAGTGATGATAAGGCTGTAGATCTTCAAGAGTACAAGCCTGTGTACTGATCCTGAGTATTTGATTTGGTGACATTGTTCCTATACCGCTGAAGGGACTCCGATATTGGAAGCTGTCTTAATGCAGAGATTGGGATATTGTGCCAAAGCCATGACTCAGAGAATGAGTTTCTGTGGGACTTCTCTAGCTGGTATTCCACATTAGACAGGTGGTGCGAGGTCTCACTGAAACTCCCACTGTGCAAAAGGCTGACAGATGCTTTGGACTGACACAACAATAATACCAGCTTCTTATGATACATGTACCAGAGGAATTCAACGTATCTCTGACCTAGCTCAAGTCTTTCTATGTTCCATTTAAGGAACATTGACAAAACGGGCCACGTTATCACTCAAGTCATTAGTATATAACCTATAAAAGGCCCTGGACAAAAAGAATAAATAGAGGGAAAACTCTAAACCAAACCTATTTTCTGCTCCTATGCTTCCACTTGCTGGTTATGCAGAAGCAGTAAACAAGCCCTATTCCCAGAGCTGTGCTGACAGCACTGATGATGGTGGTGCACAAATTAGGAGGTAAACAAAAAAGCCGTGTTAATTTCAAGCTCCATTAGAAGCACAGGCGGTAAAAAAAAAAATCAATGTCTCCCAAACAGAAAAGGTCAAAATTGGTAGGGAAAGAAAGTTGGTTTTCTGGTGGATGCAAGACTTTTTAATTATTATCTATTTTAAATTGGGTGTAAGCAAGAAGATGCTACTGGTCAGTGTCACATTAATCACTAATACATTGAAAATAAACAACTAGCAAAAACTGGTTTTAAAGAAAAATATGTTCATCTTTGGCTCAGGTCATTCTTGTATTTAGAGGCTGGTTTCTGTTTTAAATTTTGCCTGTAGGTTCTGTGGATATTTGGTTACATTTATAATCTTGGCCTCACACATTTGACGGATCATTCTTTTGAGAAGTGTAATCATCAGATTTCACTGTTTTCTCTTGGCATAATCTATTCTTGGATCCAAATCCTTGGGGCCTGCTAGTTTAAATTTTAGGTTTTGTTGTGCATCCAGATTAAGTCTTGAAATACATGTATGTCATTTTGTTATCAAGTTGTCTAGCAGAGGATGACAGGAAGAACAAATACTGCTTTATATGTTTTCGTTTTATGGTAATGTGTCACCTTCAACTCCACTCACATTAAATGTTTATCACTTCATGTGTTCTTTGCTTTGCATATTAAACTAAGTTTCACAGGGCCATGTTAAATTATGTATGGAGATGGAGTTTTGCGGTATGGTGTTGGGAACCAGTTCTTCAAATGTGAATAAACGTGCAAAGACCTTGGCCAAAGACTGTGACCTTACAGAGCAAAGTTACTCCCTGTCTAAGTGTTTGAGGAGCTGGTGGTCTTAGCATTGCCACAGATTTTCTGAAAATTACTATTCTTACACTTATTAATTATAGAAGTGCTATAGCTATATGTATTTAGTGTAATCTGTTGTGATAAAGACCAATGTTGGAAACAAGGCTGTTAATGCTTCTTCATTCTGCAGCACCACCTTGTCACAGCATTTTGCTCACACTTATGGGTGTTAGTCCCTGTGTAGTAGGCATTCCCCTCTACAGAATATAACCAAGAGGCAGGGACTTCAAAGACCATGTTTTATGTACAAAAATGTATTTGTGTGATATTTAGATTGTTTTTAACAATCTTCCACAAAAGTACAGTCAAAATTTCTGTACCAGAGTCAAGGTCTCAGTAGTAGAGAGCACAGATAAGATCCCAGCTCAACACATTTCCTTCCAAAAAACTGCATCTCCTCACTGTCTCTTCATCTCATCCCTAAGACACAGCTTGCTCTTCTAATTGTCGTTCCCTTCAGTGAACATTAGCATACTTGTTAAATTGGCCATTTGTGACCCTGAACTCCCCTGCCTGTCCGGTGACTCACTCAGACCTGCATTTTGCACGCCCTGGGGAAGCATGGAACAAGTTATCTCTGTACTTTCAGCTCCTGATCCTAAAACTGTTTGGTATCAAGTTCAGTCCTCCCTATTGCTTCATTAACTGTGGTTGTGAGAAAAAAAGAGGCTTTTAAAGAGGAAGATGTCTAAAAGGATGTGTTCTCTCCTATGGATTATTTCAATATCTTTGTTTTCTTTTGTTTTCACAAGTTACCAGTTGCCTTTTTCCTCCCTGGCTGTGATGTCCTGCCAACCTTACCTGCCTGCCTCATGTTTCTTAAAATAATCACCACCAAAGGAGGCTTAGTCTCTCTGGCAGGGTTGTAATTAAGGCATGAAGCGTATAGAAGTTCATCCATCCATAGTTGCACTGCGAGTATATTGCTAAGAGCAGTCAAGTCTTGTTCAGGAAAGTAAGCAGCAGTGATTTGAGGGTGTGTAGAAACCTGAGATGTTGAGTACCTGCTTTCAAAGGTTTCCCTGTTTACGTTCATGTTCGTTTTAGCTCTCTAGGTGAATGATCGCCCATTTTGAGAACACGACATTTGTACTTGTTTCCAAAAATGATGTGTTTGTTGCTCTAGAGGAGACAATCTTGTGTTCCATCAAAACTTCAGTTATAGAGAGCCTCATTTCCACCAATCTGAGACCAAATACTGCCCCTTGGAATCATGAGAAGCTAACATCAGTGAGTCTTGGGTTTGGCTAGCTGTTTTTTGTGTCTATCTGACAATAAATTATGATCATCTTGTTGAAAAGGACTTTGTGAAACTACCCTTCATGACATCTGAGTAGTAATGACTTCAGTGCAGCTTGAGGGCATACAAAGTGCTCACCATTTACTACTACGGTGAATTCTTCCACAAGGCTTTCCTCTCTTGCAGCACAATTAATTTTACATTTCATTTACTGACATTGGCATGCACTTAGCTTTATAATAATAGTTAAAATTGTTTTATGATGTCAGTCTTATTTTTAGCACACTGAAAGCAGGGGAATCATTAAGTGTGCTTGTGTACAATTTAGGGGTTGTGGTGGACTTGGAGAGATGAGGATGTGCCATTCCTGCTTCAACTGGCCTAGAGGGAATGACTCTTCCCTTTAACATTTCATTGTGATCTTTCTGATGATACAGAACAGATTGTGCCTCATAGTTTAATTTAAGGTCCCAAAATAACTTCTGTTGTTTAAAAATTAAGTCTCAGCAATAGACACCAATAAAATTTTAATCTGAAAGGCAGCTGAAGTTCAGTATATCATTTATTTTGTTTTAGTTCTTTTTTTCAGTTCAAAGTTGTCTCTTAGAACTTAAGTTCTTGTGTCTTGTATGTTAATATCAACAAGTTGGCTTTCTAGACTGCCACAGGGTACTCTGCTGGTCAAGCTAAAAATCTTTAGTATATTGTGGTCTTGTATTCTAGTGAAGTCTGAGTAACTTTCCAAGATGAAATGGAATTAAGAAGTATTTTCTCTGGAGTTTTCTTGCTTGCTTTAGACATTGCCTCCTGAAATACTAGTGCTTTGGTTCTACAAATCCTATTACTTAATCCTGTTACAAATCCATACTTAATGAAAGTAATTTTTAGCTTTTCTGTAAAGAAATGAATGCATTAGGAGGTCAATCGAGTACTGATTAAAATCTGGTTTGGGGCTCACACTGACTTCCACAACCTTTCTTAAATCTTGTGATGGCCTGGAGAAAGGGGCATTCATAAATGTTTCCTATCTGGAGTGATGTCTCATCAAGAGTTTGAAGGAGGAAGAACACTCTGAGACATCTACGTATGAAAGGCATCCTATTTTGACTTACCTTCAGGGAAAATAATGTGTGTAGATCATAAGGTTGGCTTTGTCTTTGGAGTTTATGGAACATTTGCTACTGTGTTTGCTTTTTCCCGTGAGGTAAAGCAACCACCAGGAAGCTTTGAAACTGTGTATTAGGATGCACAACACACAGAGCTCAAAGAACAGCAAGACCTTCATCAGCCAAACAAGTCAGTCCACGTGCTGACCTGACCTTACTCTCACTTTTTCTGTTAGAAGAGCAGGTTATTTGCCAGAGTCATTCTGAACTCTCACTGTGAAACATAGTTTTTCTACTGTGCTCATATCTAAAAGCTATCTACTTTTATTGCTGACCCCATCTGAAATATTTCAAGCTAATGAAACAATATGATTGTTTTTATCTCCAAAGTATTTCATTTCTACTGACGAATGTCGTACAGAAGAATTCAAATCTAAATTTGAGTGGTTATCTCTGCTAAGCTGCTTTTAAAAAATGAATTGGCTTGGTAAAGAGCTGGCAAATACAAGCTGAACATTTTGTGAGGATCGCTGATTGTGAAGTTTTGTTAAACTGTGCTTTCTTTTTCCAAGCATTTACAAAAATAGCAACTTTGGAAATCATGAAGCTGAGTCTTTTCCACAACTGACGCTATTATGAGACTGCAGGTAGCATTCTTTTTCCCCTCTTTTCCCATTTGAAAGCTGAACATCATCTCGAAAGTGTGAGGGAGAAGTAACTTGATGCTTAATGTGACTGACTGCTCAAGAAATAGGTACTATTTGCTGTTTTAAGCATTAGCCAGCAATTAGGGTTGCAGTCTCATTCTGTTTTCATTAATGAGATTGTTAACAAAGATATGATACAGTCTTTTCACCCTGTTACACATGTAACTCAAATAAGTGAAGATTTCAAATATTTAGAGGCCAGTTTTAGTCTTTATGAAGCTGCTTCTGTGATGCCTATCAGCACAAGCAAGGTGAGCTTCTGCAATCTTTGGGAAACTGCCACCCAGAGAGAGTGGGAATCATTTTCGTGCCTGACCCTTGTGTACATACAAACCTAAGCTTCTTCTCCTTTGTTCAAGCCCTTCTTGAGCTCCCTCCCTCCCTGGCAGGTTTATGGACAGGTAAGGTCCATTCCCCATCGCTGCAATTCCAGCTGTGTCTAAATGATGGTATCACCTATGTGCTTTCTTGGGAAGAGCTCCCTACCATGAAGTCACCCCACGGTCTCCTTCAGATCCCACCTGATGACTGTACCTTGCTGGCTGAAAGCTTGCCAGCGTTTGAGCTACTGAAGCTACGGAAGTGGGCTGACTGCTTGCTGTCTTGCCTACCAGTGTTTCACTGTTTCCATGTGTCTCTGCATCTGCTTTTTTTGTCTTGTCTTTGGGTACGTCTGTACTGCCTTCCGCAGCATGTCGTGGAGAAACATAACCCCGCCAGGGAGCTCAGAGGAGTCTACCTGTAGGAGGGAAAGCTTTTGCTCTGCTGCTGTAGCTCCTTTTCTTGAGCCAGCTCATTTAAACTTGGATCACTATACTGTACATTACACTCTAGTGCACAGACTTTCTGTTTATTTTGCATTGGGAATGCACTTCACATGAGGAGTAGGGGAATGTTTTCATTATTAGTTGATAAATATATTTTCATGTGAATTAGCAAGCTGTATATTGGTATGAATTACAGAGATGACTTATAATGACAAGAAAAACTGTGGAATCATAGAATAACAGGTTGGAAGAGACCTCAAGGATCATCTGGTCCAACCTTTCTTGGCAAAAGCATGGTCTAGACAAGATGGCCCAGCACCCTGTAGAGCTGAATCTTAAATGTGTCCAGTGTTGGGGAATTCACTGCTTCCCTGAGGAGATTATTCCAATGGCTAATTGTTCCCATAGTGAAATATTTTCCTCTTGTGTCCAGTCATAAACTCCCTAGGAGTAATATGTATCCATTACCTCTCCCCTTTCCCCTGTGACTCCTTGTAAAAAGATATCCACCTTGCGAAGGTACATTGCCTTTGTAGCCACCCTTTAAATACTGGAACATAATGATAAGTTTTGACCTGAGACTTCTTTTCTCAAGACTGAACAAACTCAGTTCTTTCAGCCTTTCCTTTTTTGTGGCCTCTCTCTGGACCACAGAGAGGTCTGTGGTCCAGCTTGTCCACACCTTATTTTGTATAGCTGTGACTGAAAGTGTCCACTTGGCCACTCAGTTTGGTATCATTAGAAAATTGTTCATTTTATCCCATCATCCAGATCGCTTATGAAGATATTAAACATTGGAATGCTGGGGTTTTTTTCACTGGTACCCCATCTGATTTGTCTTTCCAGGCTTCGGATTTGCTCAGTTGATTAGAGCTTGGTGCTAATAACACCAGGGTTGCAGGTTTGACCCCCACATGGTTCATTCACGTAAGACTTGGACTTGATGATCCTTGTGGGTCCCCTCCAACTCAGAATATTCTGTGATGCTCTTCTGTGATATTGTAAGTGTAGGCTCCCAGCCTCTCTTGCGTGTCTTTCAGTAATCCATTTATTAAGAGTATCACGTAAGAATTTTAATTTACCCTCTGATTTTGCTGCCCAAAGACCATTACAGGACGATCTCTTAAGGAAACCGCTGGTTTGGCATTTCCCTGTCTCTTGAGTGTTTTGATAAATGTATTATTTTATAGAACATTTATACTTTTTTCTCCTTGATGCTGTTCCCATTGGACCTAAGAAATGCCTAACTGCTCTGCAACGTTGATTTTTCATATTAGCTGGCTACAAAAGTGAAGGGGAGGGACAGAATGCAAAACTTGACATTTGAAGATATTTTCCTTCTCTTTTAGCTATTGTTTTTTATTGCTGTTGTACCTGGCACCCCGTGGTGAGAATGGCTGCATATGTGTGGTGGCAGAAGGTGGTGGCTGTCCTGAGAGCTTGCCTACTAACCGAGACAAATGGTAGGAAGTGTCACCTGAGGCTTGCTCCTTGGAGGATGAGGCATAGAGGCATCAAGCCAGATGTTTTAGGTGCTGGGACCAGAACAGAATGGCAGCTCAAGGTTCTTCCAACTTCCATTCCTGAGAAAAATTCTGTTGATGGTTTTCAAAACCCCATTAGCGAAACCAATTCCGTGAGAGTCCATATTGGTAAATGCAAAAGCAGTGCTGAGCCTAGTGGTTCCCTTTCTACCTCTGTGCACTTGAGGAGACACTAAAGAGACCTCCCAGCCTTTTTCATCCAACATATCTGCTGAAGACTGGAGGAAGATGTGATTTATTAGCTAGGACCAGGATGGGTAGCATCATAAATCTCTTCTAGACAGCAACAATTAAAGTTGCCAGGACTTTCTCCGTTGCTGTATGGAGTCCATGCGACTCTGACCAGATTTGACTGGCTTATTTTGCTAAATGAGGGTGTTGAATGACCGTCTGGATTTTATTAATAAGTGTATAAATCTGAACTATAAGGGGATAGAAGATGAACTGGTGCTAGTATATCTGTGACATATATTTAATAATAAAACTTAAACTCTTATACAGCCTGATACGAATTACTTGCTCTACTGCGCCAGTTCTGCCTCAGCTACACATTTCATTTTTGTGATATGCTCTGCGACCGCTCCGCTAGTAAGTGCTGAGAAGGGAGAGAAATAGATAGATAGATGCATCTGGTATTTATAGAGGACTGTTTTAATGGTGCTAAAAAACTGATGTGCTCAGCGTTCCTTGCAGCTGCAGTTGCGTTCGTGTCAGTAATCCTATCAGGAGGGTTGCTGGTTTCCAGAGTAATTAGAACCCCGAAGCAAATAAACAGCAAATGAATTCTCTTCTTTTGAAGTTATCTTCTTTTTTTCCCCTCTTTTAAATAGCCCTTCTCTGGTATAATTATGTACCAGTCATTATAACATTAAAAATAATTTTAAGTGAATGAATGCTATTTTTGTTGTTGTTGTTCATTGGTAATTATTATGAACTAATTGTAATTTAGGATAGTCTTCTAAAAATCTCGTTTCATTACAGAATGGCTACTGACTTAAATTGCTTGCCTCCTGGATCCCAGGGAGAGGCAGGAGCTCCAGGCTGGATTCATCTAAGCTGGGCTGGTGGCTTGTAGCACATGTGGGTGGAGCACAAGTTGTTGCTCAAAGCCTTTTGGATAAACTCCTACCTTTCTAGTGCTTAAGCTATAGGTTAAATATAAATTTACAATACTGTATGCTTGCCACCAGGGAAGTGATGATGGAGATACTACGTGATAATATAGGGAGGTAATAGCCCTCCTATCTGGCTTTTGTGACTTTGTCTAGGATGATACATTGAGCCCCAAGCACTCGTTCCTGAAAAGATACTGGCAGGAGTTCAGAGGACAGTAACAACCCATGCAGTCATCTGGGGAGAGTTTGACTCTAAACAGTGACACCTTAACATTTACGTGAGTTATTAGTTTTGCAACATTTGTGGCTTTTTGTCAGATGTTTTCAATTTGTGCTCAGGTATGCTGAGTTACGCTGTATAGGCACTGGGTCATCATTGTGTAAACTCTGTAGTCTGGTTTGCATTTTTTGGCTCTCATATTCAAACGGGTTTCAAGATTAAAAAATGGAATAATAAGGATCAGTTACAGCTGCATAAGCAAATATATATTAATTGATGTTTCCTGGTAATGAGGTATGAGAATGAAAAGCCCACCCCACCTCTCAGATCCCAGCTTGAGTTTTTAAGATTGGCTGTTAGAAGAAAAATGTCTTTGTACTCACAAATTGCACACATTCAGCCCAGAGTTACTAGCACATAATAAACATGGAAACATCTAGTGACGCGCTCTTTAATGGAGTCATTCTTTAGACTAGAACCACAGCTTTTACAACTCAGATTCTTAAAATGCCTTTTGTAATGTTGATTCTTAAATAGCCTTAGCTTCTATTGTCCTGTAATGGCAATTCTATCCTACCAAGAGGACCAAGATAGCACAGTGCTCTGGCTGTAACCTGGCCTGTTAAATATCTGAGAAGGATGATGTGGAGATACTGAAGCTTCAGAGGGTTCAAATATTTCTACTTGACTCAAAGTGGAGTTCAGGAGATACTTCTTATAGTGCTGGCTGTGCTCAGGACTTCCCTCCTTTCCTCACCCCTCCTGCAGGTATTTTTGGGTGAGAGAGATTTATAGCAACAGAGCAAATTGCCATGTTAAATCTGAGCTCAACTTTCAAATCAGTCATCACCGAGCAGGGCCATATATACCCAAATACATAGGGGAAAGATAAGCTAAATCTGCTAATGCTTTAAGTCAGTGCATCTGTGATAGAGCTCATAAAATCCTCTAAGGAGAATTACGACGCTGAGAGTTATGACTACTTTATGCTTGAATGAAAGCATCTACTTGTAGGTTTGAGGGACACAACCTCCTACACAGTGACTTCATTCTTTAGGGTGATTTACCTTAAGTTTCCTCAGTGTTTCCATGTTTTGGATTGGAGCTCATGCATGCTGAATTATAATGTATAGACCTCAGGTCATCTTTTTCTGAACCCTATATTTTATCATGCCTTTTTTACCTCTTGGCTTTGAAAGGCATCTCCTGAGGAAAGAATGTGGTTTCCTGCTTGTGACACATCTGGGGGGCTATTTAGATAATGATTTCTTGACAAGAACGTGCTTATGGGGTTTTTTGCTAAGTCTTTTTATTCCAAATGTGATAAATTTGTGCTGTATAACAGTGAAAATAAACCCCCCATAGTTTCTTTTGAAATGAGCTTAGGAGTGTACCATCCAAATGCCTCCTGCTGTCAGAGAAACCCTTAACACCTACAGTTGCACACACTTCTGCTGATCCGGGAGTTTTTAAGCAAGGAAAGCAAGATATGCTTCATAGATGTGTATCAGCCCCAAAAGGAAGAGGGAATACATTTAGAGGAAAAAATTATCTTTCAAGGAAAAAAATGAAATTACTGCAGAAGGTCTTAAAATCTTGCAGTGGTCTGCAGGCAGCAAATCCTGGAAAAATATCTGATCACAAATGGGACTGATATGTCTGGTACAGGTTTCTGAGTGATATTTCAGTGAGCTAGATAGAAGTGAAGATAAAAGTGAAGCAGAGGTAAAGAATCTAATCATTCAAAAAACACATGGTCACACAACATTATCTCTCTTCTGAGAGAAAATGAACATAGCAGTTCACTTAGACTCATGGCAGGCATGAGAAACTAGTTTCCTTGTTCAGAGAAAAGTTAACAATTTAGAAAAAGATGCTCTTAATAATTTTTAGTCTCAACAACATTAAAATTTGAACAATTCAGATACAGTTACTGTGACAAGTAAATGAAAAAAAAAAAAAAAAAAGCCAGGTTGTTATACTGTGCTCCTTGCAATTATTTCTTAATGCTAAATAAACATAGTGGTAAAAAAATTGTAATTATTGTGCAGTACTAGAAAGAGCAGTGTGTTAGCCAGTGCCAGGTAAGCCCTCAGTGAATAAAACAGTTGTTTATTGCATTGTGCATGCTGCATTCTGACAGTGTATAAAAGGAGTGAATTTCAGTGGTGATGTAGATTCGGTAAAAGACCATTGTGCCAACCTGTTCCGGATTGGTTTTTGGAAGATGGAGAAAGGAGAGGGCAGGAATAGCAATGTCTGTCACAGAGAAAAAAGGCAATGAAATGCGACCCTCTTTTAATTAAAGGCTCCCGCAAAGTAATTTCCCCCTTTAACTTGTGATAATATGGTTTTGGCAGGAAGAGTAATGTGAACAAAACACTCTTCCTTATAAGCAAAATCAAGGAGGGCAGGCAAATTGTATTCAGTAGCAATTTGCTGGGGAATTTGTCATTTGTTTTTGAAGAGCGCTTGGAAATGGACAGCAGGAGCGGGGTGTTTTGCTTGTGCCTTGTGAATGGCAGCAGCAGTGGGGTTTGAAAAGCTTTTAGAGGAGTCAGGGGATAGTTTCCCATGGGAAATTATCGAAAATACCTGTCAGTTTTAATGGCAGCTCATCATTCCAAAAGGAGACTAATGTGCTCTTTGGAAGTATATTTTATCAGCTCTAAGTCCCCTTTGTGGTAACATAAAATAGGGTAAATATAGTCAAAGCAGTGAAATCTTACAAACATCTCTCCAGCTTGGGAAATTTAAAGAAAGAGTTACACGGGTTCCCTCTGGATATATGAACAGGGTGTAAATAAGTACAAAAATTACCTTTTTTTCCCCCTATTCTGTTAATGTCTGATACATTCATCCCTTATTATCTGCCCATTTATGATCAGACTGAACCAATGTGCCTTATTTTCATTTCCCAGCCTGTGTTTTCCTTTTGAAAGGACCTGTTAAGGACATATTGCCAGAATAGGTGGGGACTGTACTTTTCCCCCACTGGTTAGTTACATTTGATCTGTATCCTTAGAGGTTTTAGAGAAGTGCACCATTCTTTTATGTGGGATGTGAGAAAATATACAGCTGATGTAACTTAATTAGTATATCATGTCTCTCATTGTAGGGTCTGCTGTGTAATGTGCCCCAGGAAGGGTTTTTTTATAAAGGTGAAGTGCAGCATCCTGTTGAGCAGAGGCTGAATGACCCTGAAGTGGATCTGCAATTAGTGAGCAATAGCCAGGAGAAATTGTGCTGCATCTGACACACAATGCAGTGCTTTCCAGCCAGAAGAGACACATGCACAGTGCTAGGGAACAGCTGACAGCAAGCCTTTCTGGAAGAACAAGCTGTAACACAGAAAAACTTAATCAGTGCTGTCCTCCCTCTTTCCTGCTCTGTATGTCTTTATTTCTGCCTTGTGCATCTGCTGCTTCTATTGAAGACATTATTTTAGACATTAATGTCTAAAACAGGAATCCTACAGAGGACTTTTGCAGTGTGATGGGTTTAGGTGAAGGCACAGGCTTTAGGAAATGGCCAGAGGTCAGAGATGCAATAGTTTTTGTTACTGGCAAATCTGTTAAAACTAGAGGGAACTGGAAATGTAAAGACATGAGAAAGGCAAAGTGCCATGCCGGTACCAAATTTTACTATCATAATTATAATTGTAGGGTTAGGTACAGTGTGATAGACTACCTTGAAATAAGTGACAACAGAGTCCTTCCCTTTGATCTGCTGATCCATTTTGGCCCATTTTCTTGAGTAATCTTACCGTTAAAAAAATTAAAATCACCCTGCTCTTAATCCAGCGATTCCAAAGCAGGTGAGCTGCTGTCGTTGGCTTTGTCCTCCAGACAGGTCAGAGATGCAGCTCGCGCTTGCATGTGAAAAGAGGGGAGAGGAAGGCTGGTTCTTACAGCAGCTGCAGTAAGGCGCCTCATCTTTCTGAGCCACAGCTCTAACAGTAATTAAGCAGTGGATGTGTCCCACAGTAGTACCAGCTGGGGTTTTCTCTGACATTCTAGATAGACCTGAGGTGCTTGTGTCCATGTTCTAACTTCTGGGGTCACACAAAAGCATCCTTTGTGCTCCTGTAAATACTCGGATAACCCTGATGGAAGGTGCACAGCAGCATCTAGTTGTTTGCATGTGTTGCAAGCTGATGGTAGGGATTTTGTTACATTTTAAGGGACTGCTGCAGTTCTGGCAGGCTGCTTCCAGAGGACACCCAGTCACGCTGCCAGACTGAACTGGGAAACAGCTGCTAAGGCAGAGGTTGATGGAGTTTTGCAGAGATTCTCTCTCTCCCCAGTCCTCCAAATGCGTGCAGTCTGACAGTGAGGTGGCTGCATGTTTGATGGACAGCAAACCAACCCTGAAGAACCTCTTTCAGCAACAGTTCCTGCTGCCTTCAGTGCTGCCCTGAGACTGGTGATCCCTTTGTGAATTGTTAAAACTGATCCACATTATTCAGTGGGGAGGTGTGGGGGGGTGGGCAGGGGCTGTGATTCTGTGGCATCAAGACACATTCTGACCCTCCTTCCCTTTCAAGGGGAAAGAGGACAGGCAGCATCTGAACCTTCTTCCCATTTGTTGCCTGTAGCTCTTTCACCCTCCTGCTGCAGCTGGACTTCTGGCCTGGTGCCCTTGACTTATGAGTCATTTGTCCATCTGAAGCCATTACCTGATTCAGTATTCCCATGTCCATCAGCTGGCGTCTCCCGCAGTTTCTCCACTTTTAAGGACATTTGGCTTGCATCTGTGTTTGGGAAAGGTATTTCTTGTCTGCCTTCTGTTCATATTTGAAATGTTCCTGAGGCTGCTTCTCTTCATAGGTCCATTGGTTCCTTTGACAGGGGCAGAGGCATTTCTGACCATCTATCAGAAATACCAGAGGACCTAGGCACAGTGTATCTGCTCCACCTGAACATCATCTTGCACATTCTAAAAGTCCTTTTAATAGCAGATCTTCCCTTTTTATTTTATTTAATGAGCCTCGTTACACCTAATTTGTTCAGCTTTTTGTGAGCCACCATATGGCACCAATGGAAACCTGGTGAAAATGTATTTATCATCTCACAAAATGTACATAAAGGTGTCAAACACACAAAATTAAAAGCATTTTCTTTAAGATATATTCTTACCAATTAGTCATTTGGAGCCCTAGACTAATTCTTATCAGCTGTCTGGCAGGGGATGTCTTGAAGATATATGTCATGAGTCAGAATGAGATATAAAGAAAGTGTATCAGTAGTGCTATTTCAGGTACCACGAACTAATTCTGTGTTCTTTAAGATTTTGAGTGAAATGTTTCATTCTTAGCACTTAGGAAAAGCTCTCTTTGCACAACAGTGTTTCTTTCCTTGGTACTGGATGTGTGTGGCTGTGGCATAGTACAGCCTGGGTTTTTCCCACCAAACTTGCATTATACACTTGGAGTTGAGAGACAAGAAACCCCTTTTAAGCCACCAGTTCAGATAGGCTTCCAGAGGGCAGTTCAAATTTGAGGCAGTATCTTCCTCCAGTGAATATAAAGTAATCAGGTTCTAAACTTAGGAAGGCATTTATTTAAATGCTTTCAGTTTGCTGGGATGAAGTGAGCCTGTAAGATCTATCTCTGCAGCCTGGCTGAATTTGCTTGGACAAGAATTTGGCTTCCAGGGAGTGAAGAGTTAAGTGGAGAAGCCAGGCAAAACTCTCTTTAGAAGAAGAGAACTTGCTCCACAGCTCTCACTTTATGAAAATGTTTGATAGTACTACTCCTTTGCCTGAGACTTAGGTCAGTTGTTTCTCTGGTTAAACACTTCCTAAAAATCAATTGCATCATTAATTGTCCAGTCATTAAATAAGGAAACTAACAGATCTGTTTTTTGTTTCCTTTGCTGTGAATGTTACATAAATTCATCTGTGAGTCCAGGCTTGGAGTCAGTCTAGTCAGCATCTGCTTTTAAGTGCTGTGCACCTACTGCCATAGACATGCCTATGGCAGATGCAAGATCCCTATCACAACGTTCCACCTAACACAGCAATGGGAATATTTAGTAGAATGGCTCCATTTTTGAGATGTTTCTGTACCTTTTAATGTCATTTGGTGCAGGGTGCTACAGCTTCTCCTCCCCAATTTCTTGCAAGTTCCTAACTCCTCTCTTGGAACTCATGCAGCAATGTGGAAAACTCATTTACTGTGTTGGCCACTGTAATGACTAATGACTACCAAAGCATTAGGGGGTTTGGGTACTGAAACATTCACTGTTCACATTAGCACTCTTTGCATCATGCAAGTGTGTTCTCACCTTCTGTCTGCACACAAACTTGTTCGTGTTCCATTTGGAGTATGGAACTGTAACGTTTCTAGTCCATGTTACCACGTTACTCTAAAGAACAGTACTGCCAAAAGCAGAAGGACCTGTACTTTTTGAAAAGTTGCACCTTTTGCATTTGAACTTTCAGGAATTGCTGCAAAAATTCCAGCTCTGTTTCCAGACCAACCTGCTGCATATGCAGGGTACCAGTGTGGGAACAGTGTGTGCTGGATTTGGCCTCCTCAAAAATCTGTGCCAAAACACTTGCTGTGGGACTGACCTCATTTTGGGTCTGGTGGATCCAACTCTACCATTCCAGTGGTAGAGTTGCTTACCCGTATAAACCCGGAACTCTGTCAATTCGGTTTGCTCCCCGAGGGTCCTCTGTATCCTGTTCCTGAGTTAGACAGGGTGGATCAGCTGCAGGTTCTGTCTGTGGAGAAACAGGTGAGGTCTCCTCCCAGAGGAAGGCTGGGCAGTTCAGTGGGTCCCTCCATAAGTGGGCAGAAGGAAGAATGAGATAACCCTGGGGCAGGTGACCAGACAGCACAGACCTCACTCTCATTGTGGGCCTCTTTTTGCACGCTTAGAAGACAAATAAGCAAAAGGTCCTTCCTTGTGTGTTTAGCAATTGTTTGCTGGTGATAAGAGGACATTTCAGGGTGAGGAATGCTTTCCTGTACCCATCCCCCTCGTACCAAGGCCCTCACTATGACTTTAGTAATGACTCTTCACCATTAGAGAGTGCCTTTCTTCTTTGGTGATGTTATGTATTTAGCTCAGTCTTCAATTAAAAGCAATCCGGGGAAAATAGGGGGTGGTTGCCTAGTAACTAATTGCCTTGGGATCTGGAAACATACAGCAGAATTAAGGGTTAATTTTTGCAGGTAAATGTAGAAATGTCCAGGGATGTGGGTGGTGGAGGTTTTAGGCTAAAAAGATCTGGGACGTGGCTCAGAGAAGTAAAGTTCCCACCGGGTTCTCTCTCCAAATAACTACACAAGATGAATGGTGTTTGTTTAGTCAGAATCTATGATGATGGAAATTTAGAAAGAACGCAAACAAGATCACTGTTTGAGGGTACTTCCTTGTGTGTGGTATTTACAGAATTTGCCAGAGTGTTGCAAGGTCTTCTCTCTCTGCATCTCCTTCAGAGTTCAACGCTTGTCTTAAATAAGCAGCTGCACATAGCCACAAAGTCTACAAACAATAGTGACTGCTTTTGTATGCATGTTCCCTGGGGTAGCCTGATTTCTACAAGGTACCCACAGATATCAAAGGTTCAGCATTAAATACTTTAAGGTTTTTGAAAGAGCCAAGACTTGCAAAGAGCTTTTGGTAGCTTTGCACCTCTGAAAATCAAGGAGCAGCTGTACTCAAAACTTCCTAGTCTGCCTTATCAGGTGCGTATTTGCATTTTAGGTGGTTTTAGAATAGGATAAACAGAGAAGAAAGATGGTTTGTGTGACAGGGCATGCTACTCATGAAAATATCCTTGGCATATGCTTCTAAACAGTCTTGAGCCAAAGAGCATGAATCCAGTGAGTGGCCTTTTGGGATACTTGTGTTTCCACCCCCAGTAAAGAGAACTGCAGTGAAGGACCCAAGAACTAGGCAAATCAGACATGAAGGTACCTAAGTGTGCTTCAGCCTGGACTTTCTTTTACGGTGTCATCAAGAAACTCCTCTGCAGATCTGCACACTAATTCCCTGTGAAGGCAATCCTGTGAAATCCTTCTTTGCACATTAACTGGTACATGTGGTCTGTGTGCAATATGCACTGATTATTTTCTGTCTGAATATTAGAGCCTTCTTTTTCTTACCGGTGAAAGCAGAGGGGAAAATTAATCCTTTCCACATACTGTTGTTACTTCTTCGCACTTATTTGTATTTTGACAGCATTTCAGTAGCCCTCCTTGTGGTCCAGCGTCTCGCTGCACCCAGTGCTTTATGAATGTGGACTGCAAAGACTGCAAAAGATTACATGCTGACTATTCAGAAAGCAGCAGATAAATGCCACAAATAGATATGCACGAAAAATAAGACAGTAGCTCTCTCTTAAAGTAAGCCAGAATCCAAACAAATTTGTCAATTTTTCTGTAGACATAATGCTGAAGGGAAATCTTTCTAGATTTCTTCTAAGATTTTTCAATATGACAGTAAGGAGTGGTCTCACAGGTGTTTTGAACAAACTCTGCCCAGAAGTGGAAGCCTCCTGGGAGAAAATCTAATTGTCTTTAGAGATTTTTCTGACTTGGTAGCTGAGGCAAGTGTCCCTGGCGGAGTTAGGATCAATAGCTCAGTAACAAATAAGAAATGATGGGTAAAGATGGGCTCCACTCAGAGGGACCTTGAGAGTCTTCTGACATTTCTGAGTCTACTGTTGCAAATATGAATCCATTGTCATCGAAGCAAGGAAACAGAAAATAGTCTCCGTGGTAGCCTTTTGAATGGAGGCAAAGCAGGACCAGGAGAATCTGTGAAGTGTTACAACCCACAGCTGATGGACCCTACCTCTCAAGATAACCATAAGCTTGGACAAATTTCCATTTGGAAGTGAAAAATTTTATAAGCGTAAGAGGGAAATACTGCCAGGACTTAAATATGTTTTTAATCTGTGCAAGATTGCCCAAATCCTTGGTGGAGCACTGTTTGAACTGTTCCATTTCAAACTGATGATTGGATTGTTGTGCACCAAATTTGACATCCTTTGGGCCAAGTACGGGTACCTAAAGATATCCTAATGCTGCCAGCTTTGTATTAAGTACACCCTGGAGAAGAGGAATGTATGTGTTTGGAATTTTTTCAGTGTTTTGTACTAAAATCCTTTGGAGTATAATTTAAAAAACTCTATCCCTTCACTCCTTTTTTTCCCACTCAGAAAAGGATGTGTGCCGGGCTTCTGTGCAGGATCCCACTTACACCTAGACAACCCCTCTGTACAGAAGCATTTTTCTGTGGGACAGCTGTATTTTGTGTCGGGATTTACCAATGGCAAAGTATTTCCCTATTTCCCCTTTTCTAGTAATTGAGCTTTATAAGTAATCAGCTTGTTCCTGAGTAAGGAAGCAAGTTTTGTCAGTGATCATACAAGCTCCCAACACAAGGGTTGCTCAATGCTGTTTATGTAGGACCTACAGGCAATAAGTTTTTTTAATTAAATTACTTCAACCTTGAATGGGGTTTAATTAAATACCATATTAAACAGACTTAAACAAAAAGGCATTTAGTAAACCACTATGCAAATTTAAAGGTAATTAAAATTTGAAATCTGTCGACTTTACGTTATCTCTATAATTGATGCTAAATTTGAACAGATCAAATACACTTTTTTATTGTGTTTCTTTTTTTGTGCAAGCTAAGATTGCTAATGATTCCTTTGAATTATTTCTCTATCTGTCTGATCTATTGGATTCATCATTAGAGTGAGTGTCTTTGGGGCTGGTAGTTTTTGGCTGGTTTGGATGCACCAAAGAAGTCTTGCATAATACAGAGGTGACAGGGCACTCATTAGAGAAAATAAGTTAAAATATTAAGAAGACAATAATGAAGAAAGGACTTCTAACCAGAAATATTGACTAGTGGCTTTTCTAGTTGGGCTGAAAAGAGAGATTCAAATGTAAAGAGTACATAAAATCAATAAAATAGAAAAATGACCTCTGAGAGTTTCTAGAGTTGGAATTGGACCAACTCCAGTAAAGCAGGACTGTATTCATTCCACCAAGACAGCTGACTAACTTAATCATTGAGACTAAGGTCAAGAAAGCATTGAGCAATATTCATAATTTCTAGCCAAGAATGACCGACCTGTGCTCTGAGTGATAATCTGTATACTGATGTTAAGAGCATTTAATAAATGTCTGCAGTTTAGTCAAAATGGCCCCAAATGTTGAGAAAACTGGTTCTGCTCTTTGAACCAGTAGATAAAATGGGTGGCGAAGGGAGGCCCTCTCCACCCAAACCTCACAGGGAGTCAAAACCGAGCAGAACTTGCGGGACCAGTCTATGTCTGCCTCTGCAAAACCCGAGGCTTAACGAAGCCAACATATTTCTGTACTGGTGACATCTGTTACTACCACTCCTGCTCTGCAGCAGCTGATCAGCACCTGATGAAGGTACTCAAGAAATTATTGAGATTTTGCTTTCAGAGTTGCAGGCTGTGTCTCAGAAAATGATAAAATACCCACAGCCAATTGAACAAACCAGATTTAAGACGACCTGCAGAAATCTGGAGAGAACAGAATAGAACCATAGATAAAAATGACAATTAAACTCCTATTTTCTGAAAAAGAAAAACCGTGTGAAAACGATGGACTCTCCCATTTACCGTCCAGATTACAAAGTAACAGAAATCAGTTCTTATTGTATTGAGTCCTTAAAAAAGATCTGCCTTTCTCAGCATGTTTATAAATTAGTCTGACTTTGAAATTGTGGCATGTGAATGGTTTCAGAGGTGAAAAGAGAAGCATTATTTGCATAATAAAATCACAAAAGGAGTGAGTATGCAAAATGTAATTTATTTAAAATTCACCCATCCAACATGCTGGGCACAGGTGCAGAAGATTAATAATAAAAATAGTCACCTATGGCATATAAATTAACGGCAATGTCCAGAACTGAGAGCTTCCTTCCCCATACTCAGAAAAACCTTTGAAGAAGGGATATGCAGCATGCATGATCTGACTGTGCTAGATCCTGTTAGAGCAGGGAGGGTGAGGACAGCCCCATGCTCCCCTACGCCAGCAGCAGAGTTGCTGCAACTCTCCGCAGTGCTCCAAATAGGAGCTGCTGTGGGCCCCAATCTGAGTGCAGCAGTGCCTCTGTCAAATGAAGGACATTATAAGTATCTCAAAGGTTCTTCTCTTGAGTTCCAGAGACTTCTGGAACTTCTTTTCCTCAGTCAATGTCTGTGCAGTTGGTTGGTGCAAAATGGGTGACAGGAGGGTATTTGGTAGTTCAAGGATCTTGTTAAAAATAACTTTTATTTTCTGCTACAAGTATCAGTGACTGTAACATTTGCAACGATGCCACTACATTTCTGACAAAACCTTGCTGAAGAGATTGGGCTTTATTGTAGTTTTTGTGTTAAATGGTTAGTGATGTGTTACACTTAAAAGCCCTGACTGAGACATCCTAAATTCTTCCTGTGTGTCCTGTATTTCCTAGTAAATGGTTTCTGAAGCTCTTACCCAATCGGGACTGTTTGACCAAGGCACAGGGAAGGACATTTGAGCTTGGATCTGACAAAGAGTAAGTTTGGGCTCTTCTAACTGTAGACCTAATGATGGGATGAGATGAGCTGCTCACCAGAAATGTCTGTTCCTCTCCATTGTTGAAGAGAGGAAGGTAGCCATTGACCTCTTGGGTGTTCTGCTCTGTAGAGAGCTGCTGTTGGCGAGATGAAACCTTTCCTAAGGGGATTGAATAGTAATGTTCAATAAATATCCTAGCTCATGGTATTGAAAGTAAGGAGATGTCCTAGAAGGTTTCATAACAGAGATTAAAGCATCTGAATATTAAAATGTATGGGAAGACTCGTTCAATTTTAAATGGTTTTATGCTCTGAATATATGATTTGCAAATATTACTGGCTTTATTTCAGCTTATTTTTAAAAAATCAAATCCATGCCAAAAAGCACATCTGAAAACTCCACAAGCAGCTTGAACTAGACAGGGGTAGTCTGTTATTTACCGTTTTGCTTATTTTACTGCTATGTGATCCATTGATATGAACCTCTCTGCTCATTGATATTTTTGATTGTGTCCATACCGCATCCATGCTGTGGGATCCAGTACTGCTCTCCATCACTTGGGTCTAGCTACTTCTCAGCTCCACAGTGATGGAAGGCTCACATCTTCCCCATTTTCAGTAGATCCAAGCACCCAGTTTACATAATAATAATAGTAATAACGGGAATAATAATAATCATTGAATCATAGAATTGTTCAGGTTAGAAAAGACCTTTAAGCTTGTCAAATCCTACCATTAACCCAAGTTCACCAAATGCCAAGTTCACCACTAAACCATGTCCCTAAGTTCCACATCTATACATCTTTTAAATGCCTCCAGGGATGGTGACTCTACCACTGCCCTGGGCAGCCTGTTCCAATGTTTGACAGCTCTTTTAGTATCCAATCTAAACCTACCCTGGAGAAACTTGAGGCTGTTTTTCTCTTGTCTTGTTACTTGGAAGAAGAGGCTGTCCCCCACCTGGCTACAGCCTCCTTTCAGGTTGTTGTAGAGAAAAATGAGGTCTCCCCTGAGCCTCCTTTACTCCAGGCTAAACACCCCCAGCTCTTTCAGCTGCTCCTCGTAAGACTTTTGCTCCAGACTCTTCATTGTTCTTCTCTGGACTCAGTCCAGCCCTTTATTTGCCATAAATCTTCTCCTTTGAGCCCAACTTTCTCTTCCTCACGCCAGTGGTATAACGGAAGGTCATCTCCTGAGAGCCTTCCCTTTACCAGCTTTTTAGAAAGTGCAGAACAACTATGTTCACTGTGAATTGTGAAATGTGGCTGATGCCGTTTGTAGAGGAAAATCATTGAGGGTAGATCTGAGTTTCAGTAGTGCTGGAAATACATAGTATGCAATGCTGCCCAGATGTGGAGAATGCCTTCTTTCTTGATCTGGAAAAAGTATGAATGATAGTAAATACTGTCTGCTTCTGAAGAGATTTATGGCATGAGCTTAGTGTGGGCTTCTCAGGAAGGTATGAGAGAAGAATATATAATGAAACATGGCTGTTTATAATTGAAGAACATTCTCCCCAGGGGATCATACTACTTTTTTTTTTCCTTTAATGAAAATTCAGTCAACTAGATATTTAGTTAGCCCAAGGAAATGTTTTCAGTTATCAGTTAAAGGGAGTATGTGTGTTCTGCTGCTTGAAGATGCCATATCTTAAAATGAGTCAGGATGCTGGATAATTATCACTTTACTCTTTATTAACTCGCTTTTTTTCCTCCAGCAGTGGCTGTAGCAGCTGTTCAGTCACATTCGTTATACTTGTAGAGTAAAAATCTTTATTTTAACCACAAACACTAGGACTAAGGTTACTTTTTTAAAGTTAGTGTTTCAGCTGATAGTTGAATATTGGAATCAGTAGGAATTCAATCCATTTACTGTTCAAGTATGATTTCATATAAAGACAAATTTCTAAATATGTGTAAACTTTGGGATGGACTTAATTATAAAGTTGCTTTCAGTGCTGTTGTAAAGATCTGCATTTTTGAGAGTTTACATTAAAAATGCAAAATGGCTTGCTGGCTGTTTAAAGCAAGTGAATTAGAAAAAAGCATTTGTAAATGAAAAATGCTTTTTCCTGAATATTAATAAGTCAAGGCTCAAAAAAAATTTTCATTTATTGAGCATTCACTCATAATTTAAGCCAAAGCGCAGTTATGTTGTAGATGAAAAGATGTTTAAATGCACTGGTCAAGGTGGGATTTAATTGATATTTACAATTGCAGAATGTTTTGAAACTCGGTAGTCATGGAGCAGTGCACAGAAATTATGCTGCAGAAAAGTGAGGAGCTACACACACACACACACACAAAACCCAGTATTTAACTGTGATATTTGCCAGTGTCTCTGTGTGGTAAGGGCTGAGACAAATTTGTATGCGTAGCTTTTGCAGGGGCTGGGTCTGGGCTGTAGTTCTGGTCACTGTATTCCACATTCACATGCTGACTCATGGCCATCTTTTCTCTCAGGTCTCGTCCTAAGCCTCCTATGGGTCTCATAAGGTCTGCAAGTTTTATTTCTGAAGTTTTTCTGAGGACATTGCTAAACAGTTTCAGATCTGTAGATTGAGTACAAGATGTTGAATTGGATGCCTACATGCTCTAGATGCTGAAGTTTAAGGATGATATGTAAAGAATAAGGATTTGAGGAAACTGTGCAAACATAACGCACAAGAGGGTCCTGATGAATTGAGTTAGTGTTAAATTTACTTCTGCGTTATTCCTAAAGCATTACACTGTTTTACTTAGAAAATTAGGGCCTTTCAAATATAGTACAGCTACAAATCTTAAATTAATTTGCATTGTTGGAAAAACCAATTACAGAAGAGAATAGCTGAGGTGGGAAGGGACCTCTTGAGATTGTTTAGTCCAAGCCCCCTGCATGAAACAGGGTCCTCTAGAGCAGGGGGCTCAGAACTGTGTCCAGTCAGGTTTTGAATATCTCCAAGCATACAGACTCCATAACCACTTCAGACAACCTGTTCCAGTGTTCAACCACCAACAGAGTAAAAAAGTCTCTTCTTACGTTTAAATGCAATTTCCCTTATGTTATATTCATGCCCATTGCCTCTTGACTGGGCACTCGTGGAAGTAGACATACCTTATGTAGGGTGGAAAAACTCCTGTCAGAAATGGACTTGTAAAGAGAATGAAGACAACAGCCTAAATGCTGTAAAATCAGAAGTTTTTAATGTTGTTTAAATATGTTTCAAAATGGCTTTTTTGTAAGTTTTTGCTAAGTCACAGCTTCTTCTTCTCAAAATGCCTTCAGAAAACTGTTATCTCTACTCAGGAATGTGCTGGGAAAATATCTGGAAGTTTTCTTATTGGTCTTTATTAACCCTTTCCTATTGGATGTTAACCCTTACTTGTTATTGGTGGATTCTGTAAACCTTCAGAGAGTTCTATTGGTGTTTTTCTGATCCTCCAAAAACCTATAAAGACCCCTCCCCATAATAAATCTCTCTCTCGCTTGCCTCTCTCCTCTGGTTTGTGTGGGTCCTTGCTGGGCTCCCTGGGACCAGGCGGGAGGGGGGCAGGGGGGAACATTCACTCCCCAGGGTAATGAGCTAATGACTCAAACCTGTGGTGCCCCTTATTCCCAACCAGCGCCACAGGCACTGCCTAAAAGAGCCTGGCTTCATCTTCTTTTCTTCTTCCATCACACGTTTTACACACAGGCACAAGTTTCCCCCAAGCCTCCTCTTCACCAGAACTGAACAGGTGCAGCTCTCAGCCTCTCCTCATGACAGAAGCCCAGTCCCTTATTCATTTTCGTAGCCTTTTGTTGGAAGTGCTCCAGTAAGTCCATGTCTCTCCTGTACCGGGGAGCCCAGCACTGGACACAGCACCCCTGACCTTGATGTCCCACCAGTGCTGAGCAAAAGAAACAATGACCTCCCTTGCCCTGCTGGCAGTGCTGCCCAGTGCAGTCTAGGAGGCTGCTGGCCACCTTTGCTGCAAGGACCCATTGCTGGCTCATGGTCAGCCTCATGTCCACTAGGACCCCCAGGGCCTTTTCTACAAAGCTGTTTTGCTGACATTTGGCTGAGCTGTGTCCTGGTGCCTGGGGTTATTCCTCCCTGGAGGCAGATTTCCTTTGCTGAAGTTCACAGAATCAACTAGGCTGGAAAAGATCTCTGAGATCATCAATTCCCACCTATGACCGAACACCACCTTGTCAACTAGACCATGTCACTTAGTGCCACATCCAGTCTCTTCTTACGCACCTCCAGAGACATTGACTCCACCACCTCCCTGGGAAGCCCATTCCGGTGCCCAATCACGCTTTCTGTGTAGAACTTCTTCCTAATGTCCAACCTAAACCTCCCCTGGCACAGCTTAAGACTGTGCCTTCTTGCCCTACTGCTGGTTTCCTGGGAGAAGTAACCAACCCCCACCTGGCTACAACCTCCTGTCAGGGAGTCGTAGAGAGCAATGAGGTCTGCTCTGAACCTTCTCTTCTCCAGGCTAAACAACCCCAGCTCCCTCAGCTGTTCCTCATAGACTTGTGCTCCAGACCTTTCACCAGCGTTGTTGCCCTTCTCTGGACCTGCTCCAGCACCTCAATATCCTTCCAAAGTTGAGGAACCTAGATCAGGACACAGCACTCCAGATGTGGCCTCACCAGCACTGAGTATAGGGGAAGAATCACTTCCCTGTTCCTGCTGACCACGCTGTTCCTGATACAGGCCAGGATGCCACTGGCCTTCTTACCCACCTGGGCACACTGCTGGCTCATGTTCAGCTTCCTGTCAATCCAAACTCCCAGATCCCTTTCTGCCTGGCTGCTCTCCAGCCACTCTGTGCCCAGCCTGTAGCGCTGCAGGGGGTTGTTGTGGCCAAAGTGCAGGACCCACCACTTGGTCTTGTTGAACCTCATCCCGTTGGATTTGACCCATCTATCCAGCCTGTCCAGGTTCCTCTGCAGAGCCCTCCTACCCTCCAACAGATCAACACTCCCCCCGACTTGGTGTCATCTGAAAATTTGCAAATGGCAGATTCGATCACCTTGTCCCGGTCATCAGTAAAGATGTTAAACAGAACTGGGCCCAACACTGATCCCTGGGGGACACCACCAGTGACCGGCCACCAACTGGATGCAGCCCCGTTCACCACCACTCTCTGGGCCCGGCCCTCCAGCCAGTTCCTAACCCAGCAGGGGGTGCCCCTGTCCAAGCCATGGGCTGACAGCTTTTCCGGGAGTTCATGGGAATGACATTAAAACAACAGGTTGTGAGACTCCCTGGAGCTCAAGTTTGTTTCCTAAGGAGGAGTGGACAGAGTACATTGAATGTTAGGTTGAATGAAAGGATCCACTTGTTTCTCATGGTACAGTTGAACCTTGTCATTCTCTAAACTGGCAGACCAGGAACTTGTTTGCTGAACTACAGGCATTTGGCTCCCACAGTCAGATGGGAGTTTCTGATTAAGAAGCCTAAGGCTAGAAGTGCTGCAAGTCTGTGGGTGCCATCCATGAGGTGGAATGTGGGAGTGATCCATCCTTGTTAATTCTGGGTCATTTTTAGATGCAAAAATAGGGTGGTTGGGTACCTAATTTTCACCTCCTCTTGCTGCAAGCTTTTTCTTTCAAAAAGCTTAAAGAACACTCTTTGGCTGATACACGTTCATGCCCAGATAAGCCCAAATGTACTGCAGCTTTCCCAAAAACTGCAATCTCAATGTTCCAGCTTTCCTGGCATTCACAGCCAGTGCTCAAAGGCAGTCTGACATGTTCAGTCCAAGTGAAGGTGTTGTGCATACAATGAAAGACCTCTCATTGTTTTTAACCTTAGCTGCAAAATTGTATCAAGCAAGTGCAGGCAGGTTTTCTTTTGTGCGTTTTCAGATTACATGAAGTTTGAAAACAGATGAATTGAATTGCAGTGTAGAGGAGGAGATTAAAAAAAAGAGAAAGGGAGTCAAAAGGATTATGAATAAGCATCTGCACAGTATTTAAGATCATTATTGTCAAAGATATTAAGATACATAGACATTGTATGCTAATAAATATTTAAGGGCCGGATGTTTTTCTGAGAATATCTGCTCTCCAAGAAAACTGTTTGGCAGGGTAAAAGAGGTCCCCTTCTCAGACTTGTCCAAGTGCACTCAGTAGTTTGCCTTCTGAAAATGTGGTGAAGGAATGCGTGCTACTCAAGGAAGCTCTCATGATAAAATAGCTCAAAATCACTCACAGTCTCAGTATGCCTTCATTTTTGTCCAAAGTTAGTCTAGGATGATAGCATGAAACATCAAGAGTTTATTTTTGCCTGTCCTGGGTAATTTCAGTTAAAATCAGATTTCTATCTTATGTTACCTTCTGTTTACAAACACCCCGAAATTACACCCCAAGTCCATCACAGTGTTGACAAGCTGGTTATGTTATCTGTTGAGTCTCCTTGAAATAAAACCCATGATAAATCTTTATGTATCATTTCTACTGTAAATGAAAGAACACATGCACTGCTCACTGTCCTATGACCAGTGTCGCTGTGTGTTATTTTGAAATGTAACACAAAGCCCAAAGAATCGAGATTTCTTGGCATGATAATGTATGTTCAAAAAAAAAGTTGGCTGGTGTCAGGACTTGTTTTTAACTGTTTGGAAGGGGCTGGTGGAAGGAGACGGGGAGCATACGGGGGATGGCTATCTTTCCCAGACAGTTGACTGACGCTGTGAAAAACCCAGTTCACACACAGGAGGCACGACTTCACAGCTCTGCTTTTCACATGTTACTGTCAGCAAGTCTTTCAGAAAGAATTAGCACAGAAATAGTCAGGTTTGGTACTCGCCACCAATCCCACCCTAACACCATCTGGTGAAAACAAGAAATCCTGGGAGCAAGTTTTGCAAGTGGGTTTGGCAAATTTGTTATAACCTGACCTGCAGTGTCTGTAAAATGCTGCCTGGTGACATTTTGCCAAAGGATAATGAGGAAAGGGGAAATATCTTGATACTACAAAAAGTATATTCTTGTGGAAATGTGATCTAGTTAGATCAAGCTCTTCTTATCCTGTGAGTTTTTGATTAAGTGAGTTATACAATCCCTAGGCAAAAGCAAATGAGTATTGAAGTTTTGAAATTGTATGTGGTTTAGCATACATTTTGGTTAATTTCATTTCTGTTCTCTGGAAAAACAAGGAATAATTTAGATTCTATTAGGAAAAAAATGCTTTACTGTGAGGGTGGTGAGGCACTGGTTGCCCAGAGAAGCTGTGGATGTCCCATCCCTGGAAGTGTTTAAGGCCAGGTTGGATGGGGCCCTGAGCAGCCTGGTCTAGTGGAGGGTTCCCTGCCCATGGTGGGGAACAAGGTGGTCTTTAAAGTCCCTTCCAACACAAACCATTCTGTGACTCTGTGATTCTGTGATTCTCTTGAGATCAATAAGATTCAGACATCACAGGCCATTTTTGGCCAGACCTGGCACAGGCTGTGGAGAACTGAATGGGTCTGAACTTCTGTATTGAGTTATTTTCAGTCATTTGCTGTCACGAGAATTGCAGTCTGTAGAACAGGTGTTTGAGTGTATTGTTTTTCGTGTAAAATAATGTAAAGCAGCTTCTACATTGCAGGAAACAGAGGGCCTTTGTATCATCATAAAATACATTTTAGCAAAAACTTCTATAATTAGATTTTTCAAGTTTTCTAGAATTTTTTTGTAATTCAGTTTGCTAACAGAGCAAACACAAGGGGTTATATAGTGAAATCCTTTTGCTTTTTGTCTGAGATGAGAAGTTAATCTTTGGACAGTAGTTCTGGTTTTATTTTTCTGCTTTCAGATTCACTGCTAGCAATTTAATCCAAAATTAGCTATAAATGAACATATGACTCATTCTCTACATAGCAGTTTGAGAGGGGAGTCTTTACATGTCTCACTTGTTTTTGTTTTACTTTTTAATATCTCAAAATTTGCTTTTAATATTAAAATAGTCTGTAAGAGAAACATAGTACTTTTCCAGAACCGACCAGTCATTAGTATTGACCCTAAAAGTGATTTTTGTGAATAGAAGCATCTGCTGATCTTTCAAAAGTATTGACATATTTAGTAAATTTTGCATTGCATAGTTGTGGGAAGGCTCTTTCTCTTCTCTTATTGCAAATATTTTGTACAAATTGTCAGTTTAGGAGAGCAAATTTTAAAAAATTCAAGAAAAGCAGTAGTCTGGAAAACAGTAGAAAAAGCATTAGAGGGCAAATAGAATCAAATAGAAGAGTTTAATTTTTTTTAGTTCTAAATACCTGGTATTGCTGTGTTATTCTCTGAAACAGTCATTTATTACAGTGGAATTAAAAATAAGCCAAGTGCTTTTGAAAGTAACCCCACTCTCCATATATTTTAAGCTCTCTAATCAGAACAGCAGTTTAAATATTGTTAAGTTTACTGACTTAATTATAAAATGTTGCAATACAGTAGCAAATGCAATCAAGAACAAGGAAGTACATCTGATTCCGTGGAAGAACATGGGATACCAGATGCATTACTTTCCTCAAAGAGAAGTCTTCTACCTGAAAATAATTCTACATGTACTGGGTTAAAGCAGGTGAATTTAAAAATAAATTGTGATTGCTGCAGTCCCTGCAGAAAAGTTTATAAAAAATCCATGCTGTATAGGAGTTCTTTATAGAATAACAATATTCTGTCTTTTCGCTTATGAAAAAATTATTTTCCAGATTTTTTTTACATCTCATGACTTGCTTAGAAGTCTGTCTGCATGACTTGCTGCTGAAGGCAGCTCTTCAACCCTCAAAATCTTAAAACTGTGACCAATCATATGGTTTATCATGACTGTGACAATATTTGTTATTTCTCTATGAGCTATTGCTTCTGAAGTCATGTGAAATTATGAGTTTTCAGCTTTCATTAAGCAATAAAAAAGAAGATTTTGGCCCTTCATGGTCTGTAGAGAGCAGCTTGGAAATGTGACTCTAACAACTGAAAAATCAGAAAGCAGGTCAATCTCTCAGATTGATTTTTCACCCAGCCTTATGGTTTTGTGGAGGCGAGTCTGACTCTCATCTTCTGCCGAGACTGACAATATTGTCAATATTCTGTGTTCTCAGGCAGTGTATTTTATCGTTTCTGTCGTCAAGACCAGAGTCTCAAATTTTATACCAAAACAAAACTATTGATAGACAAAGTGACAGTAGAAATATGGGAAAAAAGTGAATACTTTGAAAAGTAAATGTGTGTGTGCAAGAGCTTCTATTTTTAAATGTGCCTGGAAGATTCATTTTCTGCAGGGTTATTTATCTGTATATATGTAAGTCTACATATAAGAATGCACATATGTACATATGTACATATATAAATGCACATATGTGTGTGTGTGTTTGTACACACTTGTAAGTGGTTTTGCAGAAGAAGAGATAAACTTGCACTGTCACGGATAAGGCTGTATGGAGTTTACCTCAAGACCTCTGATAGCTCAGGCACTTCCAAGATTCTTGTCCTTTTGGTATTCCCTGCTCGGTTTCCTGTGATACATCCAAACTTATCTCCTCCAGCCAGGAGAAAAAAGTACAGGGCAAAGTTTTGCTGTAATTATAGATGCAATAAACCACTTTTATATTTCTTCAGGAGCAGTTAACTGAGAACACCCAAAAGCTTAGATCCAGCAATCTACTATTTTAAGATTGCCCAGAACAAGTTAATTTTAGGTTTAGTGCTTTGTAATTTAACTAGAGAACTGCACCTAAAATTTTAAGACTGGGTTTTGCAGACCTTAAAAAGATTTGCTTCTTTGAGTTTATTCGTATTTATAGTTGAAGTGTGTTTAATAATTTGCTGTTATGTGCACAAAACTACTACTACAATCCCAGGGTAACTAATGGTAGTTGACGGCATTTTTGTTTTTTCTCTGGGCTGTTTCAGAGACTCTGTGCTGTGATCTTACCCTGATCTTAACGAGATCCAGCCAGAAGCTAAAAAAGCAATTCCCTCTCCATGCACACACACACACACACACTCTAGAATTGTTGATGTTGTTGTTTTATTGTTCAAAGCAGAGATTTGGAAAGTGGCTGCAGCCTCTGGGAGCTGGTGTTTGTTGCAAGGGACTGATGAGGCATAACCAAGTAAAGACCAACTGTAGTCAGCAGTATTCCAGGCATCATACAAGACCCACGCTTCCAGAGGTGGCCTTCTGAGAGGCCCTTCTGAGAGGGCTACAAACTTGAATTTCCAGCTAAATCTGGAGGAAAACATCAGTCCATAACTCAAGATTAATCTGATAGTCCCCACTAGTAACAGGTCTGCCTTCAGCTCTGTTTTGAGAGGACTCAGTTCTGTACATGTGCTGCTCCTGCAGGAGGGGTGCCGCCCGGGGAAGCAAACAGCTCTGAGAAATCCACAGCTGTCTCACCCCATCCAACAGAGTGTATGTTATCTAAAAACTAGTCAGTGAATTGCATTTATTTGCACATCAGAAGAAAGCAGAGGAAGAGACAGGGCAACATTAAGTGTTGAGGTTTTTGTTGCAAATGGCACAGAAATGTGATTCACTCCTGAGCAGCACATTCATGAGGCTGCTCTCAGTTTGATGTGGAAATCCAACTAGTTTGTACCACGGGGTTTCCTGCAGCCATCCTCCGGCTGTTAAATTTAACTCTCCTGCTTGGAAAACTGTGTATCTGAAAGTGGCTTTCCACACAAAAAAATCAGGCTGGATGGAATGCATGGTATAGGCTTGCTTCATCTGCCTGCGGGTGCCCTTCAGACAGGTTACATCCAAGAGGAAGCTCTCTGGTTAAGTTTCCATAGATCCAGAGAGGCAGAAAATTAACAAGATGAAGGCCTGGGTTTCTTTGACTGCATCTTACCATATGAAGTAGAGAAAGGTTTATTCCACTAAAATAACCAACCCAAAATCAAAACTAAAAAAAAAAAAAAAAGAAAAAAGAAACAATGAAGAAGTCCAAGGAAACACGTTTAAACAGCTAAGGGTGAGTCAGCATATAGGCAGCTAATGCACATGACTGGTGAGATTATTCATAAATCTTTTTTCCCCACCTTTTCTCTACCCCTCTTTCCCTAAATTACAGTTTAATAACTCTGCTTTTCAAAGCTTGTTGCTTGCCTGAAGCCCAAAACTTCCCTCTGTCCTGCGGAGAGGTCACCTCTCTTCCCTTGCAGCCACTGAGACACAGAGCCATGTGCCCGTGGGCTGGGGGCAGTTTTAAAGCCCCAAACACATGTTAAAGCTCATTTGCTAATGATTAGGTTCAGGAGATAATAACTTCGATTGCACAATAAGCATTTTTAAGGCCATTTTTTTATCTTTGCACAGAAAAGATATTCAGTACCTTTGGTCATGCGTGTGTTTAAGTGAGAAGATAATACTGCAGGGCCTGGATTTGTAGCATCTGCTGAGGCACTGAATGCCAAGGATAACCGCACTTCTAATTGAGAACACCATCATTAATTCAGGTATCTCATGTAACTAAGGGTAATTAATAAGCATTATTAGTTAAGCTATCAGTTACATGGGGTGAATGCAGTTGTAAGGTCAGACTCTATTTATCCGATTTTTGTTAGTAACAAGGGAAAGGGGTCTCATGAAGTTCTCCAGCTCCCTTCCAAAGATCTCCTGTAATGTATCTTGGTTAGTTACTGATGCCAAAACCCCTCACAAACCCCTCACATCCTAATTCAAGCTGTCAGTCCAGCATCTTTCACAACAGTTAATCTTTTACTGGGGAGGTGGGGAGCCGAGGTTTGTTGGGTTTTTTTCTTCCTTCTTCAGGGTTGCAGTCCTTGCTAGAACGGATGGAAGCACATGCACTGGCAAGCCTGCTGCGCTAATCCTCATGGGATGCCCAACTGCCTTGTTTCCTGAGTACATGGCGTTCATAAGCGTAGGATGTCTGTGATGCAACTCCAGCCAACACCCTGAGTGTTTCATAGTCTTGACACAACTTGATTCCAGGAATGAGTAGAGCCAAATCTGCTTTAACTTTTCTCCTTCCTTATTTGCACTTACTCACCTCAATTTTGTGCCCATGATTCAAGTTTGTAAATTCAAACCACAACTCAGGAGAGGAAGGTGTGGCTTCCTCCTTTGTTCCTCCACATAGACTTGAAACAAGAACTGGGAGAAGGCAAGGTTTCTCTTCCTTTAAAGAAATGCATCAATTCAAAGCAGTAGGTATTCAATAATGTTCATCAGCCTGTTGAAGCAAAGTTCCTACTGATTGATTTCAGTTTTAGAACCTTTTTCCTGGGCACTGATGGAGATTTCCAGGGCAGAAATCCTAGTACCACATTAATAAGCCTTCAAATAGGGTGCTTAAATAAGTGGCCTCACTTCTATCAACATGTTTCAATACAAACGTTTGAAACAGTAGTAGCTGCAGGTTTAGCATTGTCTTAAACAAAAAAACAAAACCCAAGAATCACCACCACCACCGCCCTTTTCTGAAACCCTGTTCGTGCCTGTAAGGCACAAAATGCTGGTTTCTACTCACCTCCAAGCAAAGGGTAATAGCGGATGTTGTGTTACTCTGATCTCACCGATGACTATTTTTACAAAACAAGCTACTGTACATTTACTAGTACATGATGGAAGGGCATAAATAATTTAAATAACAGTTGTCAAAATAAATGAGCAAAGTGCATTTTGTCATAAATTGCACTTGCTTTTTAAATGTGTTTCTCACTTAGTTGCAAAATTCAGAAATTTGCAGTCCTTAATGTGAATTAGCAAGCCTCTAGTCTCTTAGCCATAAGTTTAATCTTAACTAGAAAGGAATTATTTAGTATTACTTTGGCAAGAGTTCCTCCTTAATATTCTTTTACAGCCTCAGTCTTACAGTGTAATGTAAGTTATGTATGTATCCTGGTGACTTGGATTTTAGAGCTGAAAGCTGATTATGGACAGTAAAGAATTTCAGCTAGCATAAATATATAATTGTTTTAAATAGAGTTTTAACTACAATTCATATCACTGCTTCATTCCTTCCATCCCTTCCATTGGCATGCAGATGCCAAATTTATAGTTGCTTAAGGAGTGCGTAATGGGAAGTTATTTTGTAGAGATATAATACCAACATTAATATGTATGCAGAGAAATACATCTGCTTAATTTGTCTACTTGCGTGTTTTTAGGTATAATTTAAGTGATGGAACTCTATTGTCTCCAATCTGGTTTTTACCATATATATACAGCTATGTTTGTTCTCCTTTATAGTTGGGGTTGTTTTTTTCATTTCCTTTCTCCTAAAGCTAAAGGAATCTGCCACAGTTGAGCATCTCTGCAAATCAGAAGTGAAGTCCTTTATCCCTACCATTCTGTGGGTGCCTGTGGTGTCTTTTTGCTTTGTTTAGAGACTGGCTTATTTAAAGAGAAAAAACATGGCAGAAAACCTGCAAAAACTGGCAGTAGGTTTCAGGTGCACTGGTAATAACCAAAGTATTTTTTTAAAGCATTTAGCTTGCATGGGCTAGTTATGGAGATGACAGTTTGTTTTTAAATAAATCATCCCTGGGTAAGTATCACTGTGAATCCATTTTAGTCTGACCTTGAAATCAAAGAGCGAATTTCCTATATGTTACTCGGAATAAAGAGAGACAAAACAGAAACACTTAAATACAGATTTCTAGAGGTAAGTCTGGCATGCATGGTGACATACCAAGGATGAACTAGAATAGTTAAAAATATTTTTGTTTGGAGCTGCTGACAATGTGGGTGTATGCAGTAATCAGTGCCAACACAGAGAGACAGGATAAAAATCTGATATCCAGATAGATAGATAGATAGAT